>CM023615.1:2461070-2608570 GCA_013358685.1 Antennarius maculatus
ATCTGAGCTTCCCTCAGACAGAAAAGCCCCAGCTCTCTTCCTCCTCTAATGATGCTTTATTTCCAACCAATTTCCATCTGTTTTCTTTCATTTTTTACTTCTATACACTGCTGTGAATTTTAACAGCCTTTAGACGGACACATTAAAAAAGTCTAGACAGAATTCTGGACATATTTGCTGCTTTTTTCATCAGAAGGCTTCCTGGATCCAGTCCAGAAGCTATTTGTTGACAGCCATTTTTAATCCCCTGATTAAAAGCAGAAAAGCTTATCTCATAAAAGCAGACATCCAAATCACTCAATCAGCTTCTGTCTCTCTGTAAAATATTAAAATAGTGAAAGACAGAGAATGCTTGTTTTCACTGAAGTGCTTACAGAAGTCATTACTTGCTGTGGGGGGGGGGGGCAGGATGACAAATACTGAGTGCTTAGATTTAATTTCTTTCTCTATTTAGAAATTTCAATTAAACATACAAACATAAAAAATATTGATGTTCATACATCTGTTTTCTTCTTCTTCTGATCTAGTAAGAGGGGCAGCAGGCTCAGGGGGATATCCCAGATATCCCTCACCATCCTGAGGCCGTCCCAGATCAGCTGAGACACGTCCTCTACTGGGAGACGTCCACCACACGTCCAACAGCTTAGCTACCTTTAGTGTGAAGCAGCAGCCCACAGGTGATAATATACCTGTGTTTGTCATGAACCAGCGCTAGCACAGTCACGGCTAACAAGCGTCAGCACGCAAACATCGCTAACCATTGTTAGCAGATAGTGAAAGCTAAGAACTGAGTGCTAAACATTTCTGTTTGACTTCATCAGCTGTGTCACAGGTCTTTCTTGAGCTGTAATTTCTTATCCCTGATGTGCTGAAGGAGAATCTTCCCTCTGCTCTCCACAGTGTGGATGAGAGGCCTGAGACCGCTGGCCCCGCCCTGGCTGTCCCAGAATTCCTTGTCTGTGTAAAGGGAGAGCAGAAGAAGACTCTCCAAACATCCGGACTGGAGCACTGACACTGCTGTCTCTGGAAACCTGACAACAGAAACAAGATTAATAATCTTAATGTGTTACTTCACCACTATTGATGTGTAAAAGCCTCCAGAAACTAAATTTTCTCTGTATGCTACCATGCACAACCTCCTTCAAACAAATGTGGGGACACGTGTTATTTTAAATGCTTTGCAGTGAGCAAAGGATGTGTGACGTTCATCACAGTTGCACTGAAGTCTAACAGGCATCGAGCAACACTTTGGAAAAACTGAATTGGGGGATATGGAGCTCCTGAAAGTTGTGCCATCTGTCTGTCTTTTTTCTTTGAGTTTTCTTTTAGTTTCTAACTGCTTCTGGCTGTAAGTCTGGTCATTTGCACTGCATGTATAGTTCGTAACAAAAGTGTTACAGCTCCATCCCGCCTTCGTGTCTTGTGTGTGCAGAGATGTGGGATGACTCCCTTCACTGACGCCACAGAGGTGGAACTAAACAGGTAGGTACTGCTCCTGCCCTGAAAACGCTGTGCCATAGTTCATGAGACTCTAACAGCCCACTACACTGATATTTAGCAAAGCAGGCATCCCACCTCGCTCAGAAGGGTCAAGGCTCAAAGAGTTTGAAGTCGAGGGCAGCTGATAACAAGCTAGTTGGTTTGAAACGAGTCACATCTGAAACCCCTGTCTGTGAGAGGGAGTGTACTTTAATTTGAAATGGTGACTTCACTGGCCATTAGTAGAGAGACTCTCATTAACAAGTCGCCCTGAGTGGGTTGCCTGGATAAATAAATGTTAATAAATAAAGAATGCTAACAGGAAACCTGGATTTATTTTAACAACTCTTGTCAAGGAGGACGGATCACATCTCATGGTCCCACATGAAAGAGGATGAAGGACATGAGGACCAAGCAAGAAGTTTCATGTTGACAACAAAATTAACGCTAACAATTGAAATTGGTCTGTCAGTCTACACACATTTGTCTGATCACAAATTTCAAATTACTATATTCATACTGGAAATCCGTGGGTCTGTCGGTACCGGGTCACACAGAAAAATACCCAGAACTTACATTATGTCTGTTTTATTCATGATCTGATTCTGAACACTTTTTTGTTTTAAATGAGTGGATTCTCTCCTCCACATCGGTCTATGAGTCACTCTTGATGCTTGTCAAGATGATTGCCTCGGTCACATGACTACCTTCTTCAAGTGGCTGCTTCGGTCGCTAACACAGAATACATTATTGCTAAATTGAAACTTCCAAGCTCCCTGAACCCCTCCCTCACAATTTTAGCCTAATGAATCCTGACATTGTCATCTTGGAATATGCCCGTTCAGGTCAGGTCCAGGTTCAGCAACAGTGTGTTTTCAAAGAACGAGATCAGCTGATTACCTGAATATACTGAATGACCAGGTTATTCCATCAATGGATTATTTCTTCTCTAAAGGCACGGGCATATTCCAAGATGACAATGTCAGGATTCATTGGGTTAAAATTGTGAGGGAGGGGTTCAGGGAGCATGAGACATCATTTTCATACATGGATTGGCCACCACAGAGTCCACACCTTAAACTCGTTGAGATTCCTTGAAAGAAGAATCTCAATGAGTGCTGGAGATGGCTTTACATAATGATCAGACCCCATCATCATAAATGCAAGATCTTGATGAAAAATATGACGAAATATCGCATCACTGAATGGAAATTGCATTAACTCATCAAAACAATATCCCAGTTAATGCATGCTGTAATCAAAGCTAAATGCAGTCCAACAAAATATGAGAGGGTGTGACTTTTTGTGATGGCGACTTTTTTTTTGGCCAGGCAGTGTACCTCGGCAGTCTAAACAAATACTAAAAAAAAAGAAAGCTCCACGACATTGAAGCCATTAAAATGAATCACACCTCCAGAAAATAACCAATTAGTCTTTGTTACTCTCTTGTTACCCAGTGATGGGAAATAATACTAGACTTTAAATTCTATTGCCATTCAGCTTCACTTAGTTAAAGAAATCATCATTTTATAGAGAAGCTTTGTAAGCTTAGCTGACAGGCAAAGGAGAATTTCTATCAGACTTGATTCATTCAGCATATTGAATAGGAAACTAATTGAATGTGGACTAATCTAATCAGACCGACACAGAAACAAAATCCTAACAAGCTTCCAGTGGATGTTTCTGTGCTGCCGAGCTGAGCATTGTTCACCAGAGAACTGTGCTGTTGGCTGTTATTGGGGTTTATTTCTGTTGGGTTTGATTTCTCCTTACATCAGCACGAGCCCAGGAAGTGTCAGACTCTGGGAGGCGTCGCCTGTCGAACTGAGGTGCCCAAAGAAGCAAAGAGTGTGAGTGTTGCTGCTTTAGATACTGGTGACCACTCACTGATCAATGCCGTCAAGCAGCCTGAAGTTGAGGTTGTCGATGGACTGATGGGGTCTACCAGCATTGTCTATGAACACCAGCTTGGAGGGATCTGCCTTCTTCACCTGAACACACACACACACACACACACACACACACACACACACACACCCTGTGTAAGAGGGTGAGTGTCTCACATTCAAGATTTCTTCGTGACTTTTGTAAAAGTTGCCTCTTGGAAAACCTTGATGACCTCCAGGATCCTCCCATTCTCCCCTTCAGGGATCCACAGACCCTAAAAGAAAGGGAACCCACAGATACCAGAACAACAAACAGACTCGACTTACAACGTGGGGATGAGATGAGATAATACTATATTGATCAGTGTGAGGAAATTAGGTTTGCACAGTGAGGAGCACTGGTTCACTTCATTTCTTGGTTAGTTGTCTCTTAAAGAGGGGGGAGACAAAAGAGAGGGCAAGGGAGGATGGGTCAGTGGGGGAGGGAGCGGTGAGACAAAAACAACTCTTCACCAAGCTTCCTATAAGTAAGAAAAAAAAAACCCTTATTGCTATGAAACACCAATCACATGACGAGTAAAGCAGAGAGCAAATGTGTCTGTAAATTATGCGTTAAGTGCAATGTTTATGTGTTCTGTTGGAAATCCTTGGTCCAGATGACACTGCGAAAGAGTCAACAACAGGTGTCAGGGAAGGGTCCTGCCCTGAGTTTCACATATACTTGCTCTGGAGGGTCTTGTTTGTTTTCTGCCTGTTTTAATCTAATTTTTTTGTATACTATTGTGATCCCCAAAGGGAAATTAAGACAGCACACTCTAGTGTTTTGTCAAACAAATGCATGCGGACTCATATATATATATATATATATATATATGCATATATATATATATATGTATATATATATGTATATATATATATATACATATATATATATACATACATACATACATACACACACACATATATATATATGTATATATGTATATATATATATATATATATATATGAGTCCGTACAGGCCCCTGTAATACACACCAACACACACAAGGAGGCCTGTAAGCATTCACTGGGAGGTAGAGTGGTGGGCAGCTCCTTGTTGGTGCGTCCAAATGAGAAACTTGTAAAGGGGGATGGTGCCTTGCTCAAGGGCGCCTCGGCAGTGCTTGGGAGGTGAGCTGACACCTCCCACTGTCAGCTCGGACTCCGGGCGGCTGGGCAGGAGCGGGAATCGAACCGCCAATCTTGGAAGCATTGGACGACCCGCTCTACCGCCTGCTCTACCACTGAGCCACTGTGGCTCAAAGCGCTCTGAAATGTCTGCTGATGTGATTAAGCGCTATAGAAAACAATATATCAGTGCTTTGAAGCAGGATGTAATAATGGTTGATTGATTAATTATTGTACCTGCACATTTATGCAGTGAATGGACTTCCTGTTCACATCAGCAGTCTCATAATATGGAGCATTGATGAGAATATGGGTGTCTATGCAGCCAATTACATTGGGAAATCCTAAAGGAAATTAAAGTTACTAAGTCTGAAGTTGCAGCACAATGTCATTAAGAGAATATAATTTCAAATTAATTTATCAGATTTCTAAATCATTCACCTATAATCCTTTGGAACTCCTCCTTGATTATTGTGGCAGGTTTATCTCCAGGGAAACTGACAAACTGGGGTAAGATCCATTTCAAGGTGAGGCGCACTGAGCATCTCCCATGTTGTACAGAAAACTACCGCTTGCAAAGAAAAATGTGTGGGATGTGAGAGCATGACTACAATTTGTTATGCTACAGATGTGAAGATGAATTAGGTCGTGGATGTGTGCGATGGATCGGGACGTGAACTGGTACCGATCATAAAGATAACTGTCTGGATATGATGGGATGTCTGAACGCGACACGAAAATATTTAATTCTCTGGGAATTAATGGGATCCACATCAAACAGACTTGCCATGTTTGCATCTAAAATACCTCTAAAATACAGTTTTTTAAAAACCGAACAACGGTACAACTCCCCATCTGACAAAACAAGAAGATGAAACGGTGTGAGTGACTTCGAAAGATGGCGGAGTCAGAGGAAACCCTGGATTTATGGAGGAAAACCTGCTCCCGACCAGGTTGGGTCCAGAGAGTCTGTTTCTGTGGTAACAAACTCAGAAAGTTTTAGGAAGGCTCTTGATGGTTTTATAGAGTATCTAATCTGAAAACAATTCATAAAATAGGTTTATTAGACACTGAAGAGATACTGAAGAGTAAGCCTTCCTGTTCCCATCAGGCGGCACGATTACCTATCACATTCCTGCAAGGTGTTCCTTGTACGTCCAGCTGGGAAGAAACCTCAGGGCAGACCCAGGACCACGTGGAGGGATTATATCTCAACACTAGCCTGGAAACGCCTTGGGATCCCCCAGTCAGAGCTGGTGGATGTGGCCAGGGAAAGGGAAGTTTGGGGTCCCTTGTTAAGCAGAAGATGGATGGATTTCTGCAACTGAAATGTATGGGGGAAATTATGTGACAATTATTAGACCTGTAACCATAAGTATGGGAATAACTGTGTGGTGTGTGTTTTGTGCATGGGAACAAGATGGTACCCTTGTCACAAAGACAACAAAGCCACAAATTCAGTTGTACCATAAAGACATGGAGTTTGTCCTTTAATCCCTTAATCTTTATTGGATAAAAGCTGATCCTGGCTGGGTTCCAGACATTCTGTCCTTCTAGTCTTGTTCCTGCTGTCAGTCAACCATTTTTATAACTGTCCCTGTTAACACCTGGAGGTTCTGACAAACATTGCAGAAATGTCCGGAAGACGAGTGAACCATGAAGACATGAACACTACAAGGACGGACACAGTCTATGTTGACATTGACGAGAAGGAGCTGTTGTTGTTTCTCAATACGAAACAGAGGAAAAGGATGGAGACTGTTGAGAAACACCTCAGATGCAAACTGGATGACGACTCTGTGAGTCTCGCCCAAGGCAGAGATCTGGGGAGGGTCAGCCTCCAACTGCTGCAAGCTTTCCTGGAGAAGCGTCATGCAAAGAAAAACGGACATCCATGGAGCACGGAGAGGGACCTGCTGAAGCAGAAGGTCAAGCACCTCAAAGAGGAGCTGGCTGAGGTCCAACAGAAGCACACCTCAGACAACGACCAGTGTCTGGAGGCACAGATGACAGCCCACTGTAAGGTGACGCAGAACCCTCAGTCATCTGACTGTGATGGCCTTCAAGAACAACTGATGGAGCTGCGTTCAGAGAAGGAGCAGCTGAAATGTGCACTGGGTCGTCATAGGGCTGCACTCCAGAATCTGAGCAAGTCCGTCAGGGAGACAGACAAAGAGAACCTGAGGAAAAAACACAATCGTGAAGCGGCCGTGAAGAGAATGTGGGCCGACCATCAAGCCCAGCTTCATGAAGGCAGAGCAAAAGTCGCTCAGTTGGAGGCTGATCTGAAGGCTTCTCAGCAGACATGTCTCCAACTCCTGAAAGACAACAAGTTCCTGTCCCAGGAAATGGAGACATCCAGAATTCAATACACAAAGCACATTCTGGAGCAGACTCAGAATCTGAAACAGCTGGAGCATCGCCTGGAGGAGCAGGAGAAGAAGTTGCCTCCTCTTCAAGAGATAAATATTCAGCTGGTGAAGGAGCAAGAGCCGCAGGAGGAAGAGGAGGCCTCCAGATCCACACTGAACTGCAAGGAGAGCTCTTCAGCTTTAAATGAGGTTCAGCTTCAGGAGAATAAGGATGAGAACTCTCTGAAGGAGGGGGAGCTGATGCTGCAACCACTGCAGGATGAAGAGGAGGTGGAGGACAAAAACAAGACCAGTATTCTGGAAGATCTTCAAAGTCCATTAAACCAGAGAGAGATGAAACGGTTCAGGAGATGGCTGGCCCGATTGAGAGAGAGTCCATCATCAAACAGCACTCCGTAAAATTCATTCATTTATTCTTTGTCAAATACCGCTATTGCGGGTCGTGGGGTGCTGGGAGCCTATCCCAGCCGGCTGGGGGCGTGAGGCAGGGAACACTCCGGGAACAATGCCAGTGCACCACGGAGCCACGTACACACAGACAAACACGCATGCACACACACACACACACACACACCAATGATCAATTTGGGTCTGGCCAATTAATCTGAAGTGCATGTTTTTGGGAGGTGGGAGGAAGCTGGAGAACCCGGAGAGAACCCACGCAGGGACGGGGATAACATGCAAACCCGCACAGAGTGGGACTCAAACCCGGACCTGCCTTGCTGTGCGGCAACCGCGCTACCCACTGCGCCACCGTGTCCCCTCACTCTGCAAAATGACTTCAGTTCAGTATAAATAAACACGTGGGAAATGTAACGTACTCACTGACTTACTGCTACTGTAACACACACACACACACACACACACACACACACACACACACACACACACACACACACACACACACAATGTATCCTGATAATGCATTGTTTTCTATTATTTGTACATACAGTGTGCCCTTATGCACTCATGGATTAACGATTGCGACTTCACCTCATCGTGGATTTTTGGTAGGCAGTCACATGACACCGTACGTGCATTCTGTTGGCTGACGGCATCCGGAAGTGCGCTACGTTCCGTGAGTCTCTGACTTCCGTGAGTCACAACAGTGCTTTAAACAGTATATCAGAGTGAGGGAAAAGATAATACAGGTATGGGGAGGGTTCATAAATGTTTAAATTACCGTAAATAATAAGATAAATAGTTTGTTACGCAATCGCGGAATTCGTTATTCACTTGTGGAACGCATTAACTACAAGTTTCGAGGGAGCACTGTATTTCTAAATGAAATGAAATAAAATAGATAGATAGATAGATAGATACATACTTTAATAATCCTGAAATGAAATACACTTTATTGCAAACTCATACTTTAGTAAGCTAAACTCATACTTTAACAACAAAAATAAGAGTGCAGAAATCGCACAACAGGTCCAAGATCCCCGTGGATCCAAGCTAGACACCCACATGGTGGGCAGGCAAATCCATCATAGCATAACATGGTACAAAAAACGTTATCAGCATCCACATGACACCCTGGTACCACCCCAGCAGATCTCCAGTCCTTCACCTGCCCCACAGCTAAACTGTCTCCACAAAGTCCAGGCTCTGACAATTCACAGAACCAGCCTTGTGGATGAGTCTGTTTAGGCGTTCCATGTGTCTTTTCTTGGGCCCATTATCCCAACACACATTAGTGTAAGACAGCACACTGGACAGGACGGACTGGTATAACATCTGAAGGAGTTTGGAGCAGATGTTGAAGGAGGCCAGCCTCTTCAGGAAATACATCCTACTCTGCCCCTCTTTCCATTCTTTTATCCAGGTGCAGTCCCACGTATTTGTACGTCCCTACCACCTCCAGCTCTTGCCCTCAATGACAGTCAAAAATATATACAAAACCGATTGAACCTGGGAGAAGCATCACATGTTATACTGGGATCAGGACTCGAACCAGGGTTGCTCAGTTCCAAGAGCAGTATTATAACCACGAATTGGAGGAAAGAACTCAAAATGCAGAGGCAAAGTAAAACATCTTCTTTTTTAAATAAAGAATTCTAAAGCTAAAAAGATTCAGGCAGAATAGTCTAAACCAGTGTTTCTTAATCTGGGTTTGATTCAACCCTAGGGGTTCAGTGAGTCGGTCTCAGGGGTTCGGCGGAGACAGGGGTCAAGACAAAACACCCGACACATAGTGCCGGGTGTTTTTGCTGAACACACATGAATCACTGTGTACGTTTGACACATGTCAATTCGTGATGACACATTCCCCTTAGCCATCACTGGCTGCAGGTGATCATGCTACATCGATTAGCCTACCTGTGCTACATGGGATTTTGCGCACTCAGTAGTCGATTTGTGCCTGTCATCATGGTACGTCATCTGATTGCTTTATTAATATTTTAATTCATAGTAACTATGTTGAGCAAAAAAAAGAAAGTGGTCGGACGAATATGTGCAACGTGAATTTACATGTACTGTATAACGGAACGTGATGGGAGTCAGCGTTCTGCAGGATTTGCAATGTCAAGTTGAGCAACTCTAGTCTGGCACTGGCAAAAATAAAGAAACACTTCTTTAAGCTGCATGGAAAACAACAGAAACAGACTTTGCTGTGAAAATGACATCAGAGTAACACTTGTCAAGGTGAAGCCACTCATATCTGAACTGGTCTCTCTATAACAACAGCAGAAGTCACACTGATTTACAGGTAGGTCATTTCATGGGAGTTCATGCACTGTCTTGGTTTTGTCCTTTCAAAAAGGTGACATTAAATACACCAGTAAAACATATACTTGTGTTAAATTGAAAAAAAAAAAAATTTTACTAAAGAAGGGTTCGGTGAGTGAGCATATGAAACTGGCAGGGTTTGGTACCTTTGTGCGATACCCTTTACAAGTTGCTCTTTTGGGGCGCACCAAGCAGGAGCTGCCCGCCACTCTACCTCCCACTGCATGCGTACAGGCCCCTTGTGTGTGTGTGTGTGTGTGTCTTCAGGGCCTGTACACACTAATATATATCTATGCGTGTGACTAACTAGAGTGTGCCATTAATTTCCCTTTGGGGATCAATTCACAGTATAAAAACTAAAAACAAAAACATAAACTACGAGCGTTATGTACATACACACACACGCACGCAAACACACACACGCACACAAACACACACACACACACACAAACACACACACACACACACACACACACACACACACACACACACAGAATTGAAGTTTCAGGGTTTTGTTATTTTTGAAGAATTCAGTTTGCCAACTTGCTTTGGCAAATCTTATTTCACTTCTGAGAAAGGACAAGACATGGGAAATAATGTGAAGTAAATAGCATTCCCATTTACAGTGTCTTGCGAAAGTATTGCCCCCCAAGAACTTTTTGACATTTTGCCACAATTCAGGCTTCAAACTTAAAGATAACAAACTGAAAATATTTTTAAAGAATCAACAACATGTGGGACACAATCGTGAAGTGGAACCAAATTTATTCAACACTTGATATTATTTTTACAAATAAAAACCTGAAAAGTAGGACATGCAAGGACGTGGTTCCTCTTGTCATTTTAGAAAGTGTCTGAACAAGAAAACAGGAGACAGAAGAAATGAGTGGCTCTAAAAATAACGCACAATAATGCACAAACATGGCTACTGTCCCTACTAACAGCTGCAGCATTAAGCTAGCATGTTAGCATTAGTGCATTTTAAATGTACTTCTTAAGTAGCTCAACAACAATCTTCAGGATTTATGTTTCTTCTTCTTTTCTTCTCAGCTTTTCCCTTCAGGGGTCACCACAACGAATCAATTGCCTCCATCTAACCCTGTCTTCTGCATCCTCTTCTCTCACACCAACTACCTTCATGTCCTCTTTCACTACATCCATAAACCTCCTCTTTGGTCTTCCTCTAGGCCTCCTGCCTGGCAGTTCAAAATTCAGCATCCTTCGACTAATATATTCATTATCTCTCCTCTGGACATGTCCAAACCATCTCAGTCTGGCCTCTCTGACTTTATCTCCAAAACCTCTAACATGTGCTGTCCCTCTGATGTACTCATTCCTGATCCTATCCTTCCTGGTCACTCCCAGAGAGAACCTCAGCATCTTCATCTCTGCTACCTCCAGCTCTGTCTCCTGTCTTTTCCTCAGTGACACTGTCTCTAGACCAAACAACATCGCTGGTCTCACCACAGTTTTGTACACCTTTCCTTTCATTTTAGCTGAAACTCTTCTATCACACATCACACCTGACACTTTTCTCCACCTGTACCATCCTGCCTGTACACGCTTCTTCACCTCTTTTCCACACTCTCCATTGCTCTAGACTGTTGACCCTAAGTACTTAAAATCCTCCACCTTCTTGATCTCTTCTCCCTGTAGCCTCACTCTTCCACTTGGGTCCCTCTCATTCACACACATGTACTCTGTCTTACTGCGGCTAACCTTCATCCCTCTCCTTTCCAGGACAAACCTCCACCTCTCTAGCTTCTCCTCCACCTGTTCCCTGCTCTCACTGCAGATCACAATGTCATCTGCAAACATCATAGTCCATGGAGATTCCTGTCTAACCTCGTCTGTCAGCCTGTCCATCACCATAGCGAACAAGAAGGGGCTCAGAGCTGATCCCTGATGCAGTCCCACCTCCACCTTGAACTCCTCTGTCACACCTACAGCACACCTCACCACTGTCTTACAGTCCTCATACATGTCCTGCACCGCTCTAACATACTTGTCTGGCCCTCCAGACTTCCTCATACAATACCACAGTTGTTTTCATGTCATTGCAATGTTGTACATTGCTTTTGCATAATTTTTTGTTTTTCCAAATCTTCCTTCAACTACATACAGTACATTCTAGGGCATTCGCGCATCAACGCTCGCGACTCCCTCAGCTCGGATTTTTGGCAGGGAGTCACATGATACTGTACATGCGCTCCGTTCCATGATTCTCGGACTTATGTGAGACACAAAAGTGCTTTAAACAGTTGATAAGAGTGTGGGAAAAGGACAGAAGATGGATAAATATCAATATGGGGAGGGTTCATAAACGTTTAAATTACTGTAAATAATTTTGTTGATTGCGTGTGGTTCCTGTAACGTATTACCCGCGAGGAACACGGGCGCACTCTATATTTTAATGATACTTCCGTTATTATTGTGTTAGTAATTTACATGCACTTCTAAATATTTTGCTCTTTTGTCATTTACAAAATGTTCTTTTTTGATTGAATTCTTTATGTGATCATTATCTGACTTCAGTGAGATCTTCATTCATTCATCTTCATGATGTCTGTGTAGGTTCTCAGTCATCCAGGTCATGGTTGTCCAAAAGCTGTTGAGTCGATCCACTGGACGTTAAGAAAGTTCTTGAAGACGTTTCGTCTCTCATCCAAGAGACTTCTTCAGTTCAGACAGTGGCTGATAAAGTCCCAGCTTATAAACCCTGTGGGGTGTGGTCAGTGCTATTCACATTCCAACGACCGTCGCCAAAGCCCGTCTGGCTCCTCAACGATTGTTGATGGGGTCCAAAGGGGGTCGTTGGGATGTGAGTTACACCTTTGTATGCTAGTGAGGGTCATTAGCATGAGACACATCACCTGGGTCAATCTGCTGAGACAATCTTTTTGGGAGTTTCGAAAGGACATGATGATATACGGTAGAAAGGTGATGTCGCAGACCACCCCTCCGAGATGGCTTCTCCACTTTGACGTAGATGGCCTCTTTCACTCCTCTCTCAAACAATCTCTCAAATCATCATCTTCATGACCGCTTATTGCGCTTTTGTGATTTAGAGTGATCAATTCACTTAAGCTTCATGTTTGTGGAGGTGGGAGGAAGCCAAAGAGCCCAGAGAGAACCCTCGCAGAGAACATAAAAATTCAGCATAGAAAGGATTAGAACCCAGAACCTTCTAGGTGTGAAGCGAGAACGCTACCCACTGCATCACCATGCCACCCTCAATGAGATATTTTCCTCTGTATATTACCACATTTTAATCAAATCATTTGGGACTGTTTGTTTCGCTTAGGGACAATATCTATTAATTTGAACTTTGTTTATTTATTCTTCCCATAATTGCCAGGATGTGATTTTTTTTCAGTGTGGTTTGAAGAGGTTGATTAAAAACCTCCATGAATTTTGAGCCCGCAAAGTGCTAAATGTGTGCACTAAGTAGAGACTAGAGAGCAAATATTAGTGGTTTGACTGCATTAATTATTTATCTGAGAGAATGATTTTTAATATGCACACACATCATGTCTCGCTAGGCGTTTCTATTACAAGCAGAGAGGTCTTTAAGTGTTGGTAAATGAATTCACTTGAAAGACCTTTTCTCAGGATGATGCTTCCACATCTCACAGCAGAGACTCTTCTGATGACGGAATTCACTGCTTCTTTTCCAGCATTCTTGTTTTTTTTCATGCTGCCTCTCTGTCACACTGTCATGACTAAGAGCACAAGAATAGAGTGGAGATGACGGCTTGTGCTATCCTGTGGTTTGATGATGAAGTGCATGACAACATAATTTACAGCAAATACTGTGTTTTTGTCTGTGTGTGTGTGTGTGTGTGTGTGTGTGTGTGTGTGCTGTGAATGTTAATAGCACCTGCTGTGTTATCTCTTTCTGTCTATAGCAAAAAACAGTTTCACCAACATGTGTTTAATCTCTGGTGTTGTTGTTTGACTGAAACAAACGTGGATCTGTCATTCTGCGTTACTGTGGAGACAAAGTGTCACACACACACACACACACACATACACACACACATACACAGTATCACAAATCCACTAGAACAAACAGTGAAATAACAGAAAATTATTTGTCCCACATTACAACACATGAATCAGATTAAAGATCAGGAAATGTCACACACACTCATACATTTCACATAAAGCGAAAATACACAAATACACAGAATGCTTTCAGGACAGAACTAAAATAGACATGACACAAAGAAAAAACAGGTCTTGCTTGCATTTATTTGAATGAAAATGTTGATAAAAATATCCAAGGCCAAACTTTTCTCCGTGACTAAGACAACATGATGACTCTTGTTTATGACTGTGTGAATTGCAGTCTGCTACTCATGGTGAAGGGAGGTGGAGTGTGAGCGTGTGTGGTAAGACCCTAAACTAGGGCACTACACCTCAGGTGGGTACACTGAAGGAGATGGGACTCAGAGTTTCATCTGTTGAACCCAGTGATAGGGAACCTTGGGTGAAACTATCTCAACCTGTTGTCAACTTTAGACGATTGGATGATCAACGAGCCGGTTGATCACAGAGCCACATAGAAACACGAACCTGAGTCGCCTGGGGAGAGAAAACATAACCTCCACACAAAAAAGCCCTGTCCAAATGGTTCAGGGTGAAACTGCTAATCATAACAGGTTCAGTGTCTGGTTGATTCCTGTGGGACAAACACCGTCAGAAAACACACTTCATTCATCCTGTTTATGATCAAACAAGATACAATTTATGCATAATATAATACAATATAATATAATACAATACAATATAATATTATATAGTATAATATTAGTATAATATAATAAAATATTATGTAATATTATATCATACTGTATAATATTATATAATATATTATTCATTCATCTCGTGAGCCGCTTTATCCGCTGTAGCAGGTCACGGGAAGCTGGAGCCTATCCCAGCTGTCTTAGGGCGTGAGGCGGGGCAAATTCAGTCCCTTGTTTTTTGGGAGGTGTAGATAGACCATAACTGGGATAGACAGACAGACTGACTGACGGGTAATTGTATGTAGAGGGTCAATAACGACACATACCAGGATGTGAACCAGCAGCAGATCTTTGGTGTTGCCACACTTGGTGTGCAAGAGGTTCTCCACACAGAGTTCTGCAGGATCAGGTGTGAAACCACAGCAGTACCTGTCCAGCCGGTCATTCAGCTGCATCAACACACAGAGGACACCAACATGTCACAGATACGAGATAAGAGCTGTTCGATATACAAGTTATTTGAGATAGGAGTCGTCAATTTGTCCATATTTTTGTTTGACATACAGTATGAGCAAAAATCCGAGATACAAGCTGTGCACCACCGCTAGTTGGTGGTGTCCCAAAGTTGTTGTTTTTTTCATAATTTAGGGGATTTGGAGCTTTTTTTACAAGGCTGGAAAAGATTAAAATGATTTTATTTATTTTAAATGGGAAAATGTTGTTTGACTTATGAGTTCAGTTACAGAACAGATTAAACTTGCATCTCGAGGTTCTAATGGTATTAAAATTGTTACCAATCAGTTATTTTCAAGACAGATTAAGATGTTTCTCTCTCTTAAACTGCCTTTTAACTTTTCAATATTTATTGCTCCTGTGGAAAAGAGCAGCCAGTGTTGACTCGTGATCCAGTCAGCGATCTGCTCCAGGCTCCCAGTCTGACAGATGATCACTAAAACTTATCAGTATGAAACCAGATGAAATCAACTTTCAGCAGCCTTGTTGATATGAAGTCACTTCAGCGATGGCCTGAAATGTACGATAAAATTCATGGCCTGAATCATCACAGATAAAGGCCTACACAACACTCTGTCCAACCAGTGCCAATAATTCATGATAAATCGTCTGGAGGGCCTCGAGCCATGCCTGTGGCTTAGAAAAAATCTATCCTCTGTGGCGTCTGATTGAGATGAAGACTGAACCACTGAGTGTCGTGCTGTAGCATGTACTAATATACACTTTAATACAGACTGCATACACACTGTGCTGCTTCAATCCATACATAGTTATACATTACATATGTTACATTACAAGAGCAAAGTGGAAAATATGATCCTTAAGCTCCTTTAATACAGGACACAGTGTTTACTTTTTGCTGTACAAAGTATTGACCTGTAATTATTGGTTACATTAGCCAGTAGCTGATTGCAGTCAGAAGGGATGGTTCAGGGCCCCTGAGTTCCAGGGCCCAAATCAACTAGACTCTTCAGCATTGCAGTGAACACAGCGGGACATCAGGAAGTTGCCGACCACAGACTCTGAGACTGGTTGAGGTCAGTTTGACACAAGCTAGAAGGTAAAGTCTTCACATTTCTATGATGAATGTGAATGAGGGTGAGCACACAGCCGACAGGCCAGAGGCGAAGCACAGCTAGTTGTTGAGCACAGCTAGTCGAGTATCTTATCCCCAGTGTCTGAAACTCTGAATGTCTAAAACTAAACAACTGTTATTTTTAATATAATGTCATATCTTGGAGATTTTTTTCAGAGTTTATTGCCTGTTTAAAACATCTCAATTCAAAAAGTGGATTCTGGGAACTCGCTATTATTTGAGTTATCAGTAGTGGGCTAAAAACATCGATCCATCGATCCACCCACCAACCCATCTATCCATCCATCTTCAACTGCTTATCAGGAGCCTGGTCAAGGAGGCAACAGTCTCAGAAGGGATGCCCTCTTCCAGCTCCTCTGGATGGATCCCGAGACGTCCCCAGGCCAGTCGAGAGACATAGTCCCTTCAGCCTGTCCTACGTCTTCCCTGAGGTCTCCTCCTGGTAGGACATGCCCAGAACACCTCTCCGGGGAGGCGTCCAGGAGGGATCCGGAACATTATGTCAAAACGCAGTTAGTTTTGTTTGCTTGTTTGGTCTTTTGTGTTTTTCATCTCTTTAGTCCCGGCAGGTCAGGCGGTGTGGCATTGGGTGGGCTGGGTCCTGGCAGCAGATGAGGCACAGTAGGCTTCAATCATCTCATCAACTTCTCTTCAAGAAGCAAGCCATCCTCTCATGGAGCTGCCAGTTATGTTTGTGTTTCTGGTCATCTCTCAGCTCCCTGTCCTTAGGCCTTGTTCAGACTGGTCGCCTAGATATCGGATGTCTCTTTTGTAGTCTAAACAGTCCCATACCACATGAAGTCCAATTTTTGCGAGATGGATTGAAAACACATTCGGGAGGTAGCTTCATATTGGATATGGACAGATCTGAACAACCTGAACAGAGTAAGACTGCATTAGGACACTTGCTAAAAACAGTGTGAACAGTCATCCCTAAAAATCGGATAAGGACGGAAATCCGATATGCCTGCAGTCTGAACGCAGCCTTAGTGACATCCGAATGGCATCTCATGGGGCTTCAAACCCTTTGGGACAATTGTATTGAAAACTGATTCATTAGTAGGAGCTTCATTCATTGTTAACGTGGGTGCTCTCTTTGGCAGAGTGGCTGTACTGCAGCCACACAACAGTCGATGAGCCCAGAAAGCTTTTACGTTTCCCGTATTGTATACATTTTCTGAATAAAACTGAATTTAATTTAATTTAATGAGTTAGTTAATTGCTTGCTATATTGTAGCCATATATTATAGGAAATTGATTTATGATCATTGATTCTTGCAGGATTCAATAAGGCAATAAGAGATATAGATTACATGTTCATGCATGTATATGTAATATAAATATATACATATGTGTTTGTGTGTATTATTTTCATGACAGGATTAGGGCCACTGGAAAAAAAGCAAGGTCTATATTGTGATAAAAGTCTGACTTTAATCTGAGAACTGACTTGTTTGTCATTATTATTTGTATGAGTATATTCATATTCTTATACAATCCAAAAACTAATCAAATTGGTACTGACCTGATAGGCAGCATACCGTGATGTTACATCCATTTTAACACATCAGGAACCGGCCGGTGTTTCAAATTCCCGCCCATTGATCCGAACCACCAAACTGGTTCACCTGCTGGATGAACCACTTAAGTGTTTCAGATCTGAATGAACCACTAAACTGGTTCAAATGTCATCAGTCATGTGGTTTTCCATGTTTGAAGCAGGCTTTGAAGCAGTGGCTCAGAAAAAAAATCCCTAATGAGTCTGGGGCGAGGTTCGGAGCAAATCTTGAAATGTTGCAGAAAATTCCCGGTTGTTCACCAAAACTGACCAAAAACCCAGTTGGTGGGGTGGGAGGTGATAATAAGAAAACCAACATTCAAACCTTTGAGCAGGGACAGCGTCATTCTGTGCAGCCAGAACACAAGCAGTGTGTGATGAGCATACCGACCAGTATCCACTATCTACAGTGAGCTCTTCCACTATGATATAAACTCTGATAGAACATTGTCCTCTGGGTTCGAGTTTGCTTTCCAAGTATGTATGTATGTACGTACGTATGTATGTTTTGTCTGCTGCAGTTCAAAAGTTTGCGTGACTCACAGATGCTCTCGGACCAGCCGTGTTGATAGAACCGTTGTGTGTATACATTTTTGTGCAGTTAGGTTGGATCTCAACACATGTGCGGTGATTTTAAGAGTCTTCTCACCCTGCTGTTACATTTCCATCCCACACTGGAATACATCGTTTTGAGTCTGTTCCAACAGTCTCAAGCAGTCTCAGTCAATATTGACTTATGCTGCCACTGAGTAGCAGCGAGCCTGAGGGAGACACAAGATGTGATGCTCTGCTGTGGTCAGAGTCAACATAAAATTAGTGTGGAACAAACTTTAAAGTGTATGCAAGGAGTTTGAAATGCATTCTGAATAAAGGTCTGTGTACGGAGCGCAATAGTTCGATGTTCTTCAGGGCAGAATATACTCAACCTCTCCTGTCTTTCTTTCACCTCATCTGTATGCTAACTGTGGTTTTACTGATTGGCGATATGTGTCTGTTGCTGTGCTGTTTGTCTACTAAATGTCTGATTATTCATTAGTCGGCAGTGTGGGAAATACAAATTTTTTAAGGTTTTACAGACCTTTGACTTTGTGAGGATGCTGCTCTTTACTGTCCATCCATTGGCAATTATAGTGTCAAAGGCAAACAACTTAGTTCAGAGCTACTGAAAAATGTTACTGCTCAGTAACCTTCAACAGAGCTGTTTGGACTATTCCACAAATAAATAGGTTCATCTGTGTAAGGTGGATAGTGCTATGAAAAGCTCAGGTATGGCATTTTAACTACTGACAATCTCTATCTTCATTAATATAAATTGTAGACGAGACAATCGTAATCTTCCTATTTACAGCTGCTTTTCCACCATGCAGGTCACGGGTGTCGGCGGCTACTCAATGGAAACACAATGATCTTTGTGTTGTCTCTTCCATCCAGCTCTTTGACACAGTGGGTGGGCATCATCTAATTTAAAGTCAGCTGGAGTTCAGTTACTGAGCCCCACTTCTGCAAGATCACACTTTTAACAGAATCCACACCAAACTCCACCACAAACATGCTGTGTTTGGCCGATTTTCCTCCCAGCTGCAGCAGGAATTGCTTGGTGGAAGTTTGAGTCAGTGTACCTTTCAGCTTGAAAACGCACATTCAAACTGGCGGCTCAGTTCCTACATCGTCCCTAGGGCATCCTTCACACTCAGAGTGTGTGTGTGCATGTGTGTGTGTGTGTGTGTGTGTAAATGACTGAGGGTGTCCTTCACACTGCTCTTCTTGCACCTTTGGTGTCTGGTTCTCTGCTATCAGAGCCCAGGGAGGTGTTAAGGGAGGAGGCAGGAACAAGTGTTCAGAGGTGCACTCATCGGCTCTCAGCAGATCAATAGCAGGCTATTAGAGCTTGGTCCTGTTACAGGGTGGGGAAGAGCTGCTTCATGGGTTATTCATATTCTACCCCCCACACACACACACGTACTGGATGGGTGTTAGATACACATTTTATCTCAGAGTGCAGACTGGAAAATGCACAAAAAAAAACGTCTGCAGCAGGTTGTAAAATCTGTGACATGACACAGCCTCTGCTGCCAGTGGATGGAGTTCAATGCTGAGGAGGATGTGAAAATAACTGTGAAGTTATCAACACTCCTCCTGAAAGAAATATGTTCACTGCTTTGGCCTCATGTTTGACAACAGGACTGCAAACACGTCTGCTGACACGCGGAGCACAGGGGGAGATCAGCACCAGTTTGAAAGGGACAATGATCGATTACTGCCGTGTTCAAAAGCTACTCCACATGTATGTAACATGACAGTCGGTGACAGTCACTGTGGTATGAAAAGCCTTTTCTTTTCCTGTACAATGGTGGTATGCGATCAAAAATCACACACTGGGATTCTTATAACATTAGCCACATATTGGACTGACTGATAGAAAATATTTTAAAGTACTAGAATGTTCCTGAAATCGTCTATACGTCCTTCTCTCTTCATCCCACAAGAAGCACTTTTTTTTTTTCAGTTCACTGTGTTACAGAAAATAGACCTCTATAAACAAGGTTATATCTTCCATCACCAAGTGACATGAACAGACGGTTTGGTGAGCCTTGAGGAGAGCAGGTTTTTTAGATACACTATATGCGGTGCAGACTAATAATCACAACTGATTCAACAAGTGCGTGCATGTGTGTGCGTATGTATGTGTGTGTGTGTGTGTGTGTGTGTGTGTGTGTGTGTGTGTGTGTTTGTGTGTGTGTGTGTTGTTTGTGTGTGTGTAAATCAGGGTGTGACGTACAGAATTTAGCCCTAGCTGTTCCTGCAGTGACATAATTTGTGTCCTGAGCTCTATCATACAGTAGCTGCAGGAATTAAAGAACTCCATCACCTCTGGATTATCACAGCAGCATTTCTGTTGGTGTAAACTGTATTAAAGGGGTGGGATTTGAGCTTCCATTCTAATGGAGGCTGACTATTGTCTTTCATGGTATTTGTGAAAAATTATAGTACTTGATACTTGAATTCAACCTGTTTTATTTACCAAAACATCATAGGTGTATCACTGTGATAAATTAAATACATATGTCATTAAGATTTTATTGCTGCATTGGTTTTGTCTCCTGAACAGCTGCCTCCTGTTTCTGTGCCCCTAACATGGTTGTGTTGTGTGAGAAGCGGGGTTCCCTGCAGTGTTGTCATGGCACTGTGCCTCTGTGGAGAGCTGCTAAATCACAGTGGATGTGGGGGACTGTGCCATGCTGTAAAACTGTTTGCCACTCATCCTCACTGAATTCACAAAATCAATAGTTTTTAATCCTTTTTCAGGACTAAAAACTCCTGATTTCACTGTTAAGTTTGTGAATTTGTTCAAGTTTGTCCAGGAGCTCAGAATCATGTTTGTTTCATACAAACTACAGCAGTACCTTGAGATACAAGTGACACAACATATGAGTTATTTGAGATACAAATAACTTTATTTGTTGAAATAAATGTAAAAACAGTGTGGAAAGTGTCCTTGCCAAAATCATTGTAATACCAGCATCCATGCTGTGAAACTGCCCATGGATAGGTGTCTGTCAGACTGCCTGTTTGTCTGCCTTTCTGTCTGTTTGCCTGTCTGTCTGTCTATGCTACAGCCACCACTCTAAATGTAAATCCACAGACCAACACACACTGATGTCCAGACTGAGAGCTATATTGGATTTTTAATTGAACCTGCAGCAGCCGCCACACCGACTAACACATCAATACCTCATGCACACACGCACACACATACACACATACACTCACACACACATACTCTTGAAGCGCTGTAACTTCTGCAGCTTTCATCACTCAGAAATAAATTTTGTGGCATTGGGTTCTGACAGTACCATTAAAAGTGGTGTAGTTAGCTCTTGTGGCCTGTTTCATTTTTTTGAATTTAATGATTCCTGCACTGAAGCTAGGGTGAACACTTTATTGATTCCCCCCCCTGGCCCCGAGGGAAAAGTTTTGCCCTGCATCTGATTCGCCTGTGAGGAGCAGTGGGCAGAACTTATAATATGGGAGCAGCAAGTTTAGGTATTGTCCCCCCAGCACGTAGACTGGGGGATTGGGGCTGCAGCCACCAACCGTCTGTGATCCTCCTACCACCTCAGACGGAGCCAGCAAATTTTCCACAAAGAAAAGCATTAGTTCAAGTGTCAACTCTAAAGCTGTCATGAATAATGATGTTACTAACTTGCTGACTGAGTGCTGTCACCTATTTGCTTGAGTAGTTGAGTAACTATAAAAAAGGTAACATGGGTGTCATTACTCCCTTCATATCACATAATGACGCACTACGCCACAAACTCATGTAGAATGTCATAGAGTCTTTGATATGTTTTATGCCATCATTTGGGCATGTTTTGAGAGAAATTATGGATACAAATGACTGATTATGTTAAAAGCACATAATTTCACATTACTGTACAATAAATAAGAAGCTTTAGTCTTTTCCCTTCAGGGGTCGCCACAGCGAATCAGTTGCCTCCATCTAACCCTGTCTTCTGCATCCTCTTCTCTCACACCAACTACATTCATGTCCTCTTTCACTACATCCATAAACCTCCTCCTTGGTCTTCCTCTAGGCCTCCTGCCTGACAGTTCAAAACTCAGCATCCTTCTAACAATATATTCACTATCTCTCCTCTGGACATGTCCAAACCATCTCAGTCTGGCCTCTCTGACTATCTCCGAAACCTCTAACATGTGCTGTACCTCTGATGTACAGTACTCATTCCTGATCTTATCCATCCTGGTCACTCCCAAAGAGAACCTCAGCATCTTCATCTCTGCTACCTCCAGCTCTGTCTCCTGTCTTTTCCTCAGTGACACTGTCTCTAGACCAAACAACATCGCTGGTCTCACCACAGTTTTGTACACCTTTCCTTTCATTTTAGGTGAAAATCTTCTATCACACATCACACCTGACACTTTTCTCCACCTGTACCATCCTGCCTGTACATGCTTCTTCACCTCTTTTCCACACTCTCCATTGCTCTAGACTGTTGACCCTAAGTACTTAAAATCCTCCACCTTCTTGATCTCTTCTCCCTGTAACCTCACTCTTCCACTTGGGTCCCTCTCATTCACACACATGTACTCTGTCTTACTGTGGCTAACCTTCATTCCTCTCCTTTCCAGGACAAACCTCCACCTCTCTAGCTTCTCCTCCACCTGTTCCCTGTTCTCACTGCAGATCACAATGTCATCTGCAAACATCATAGTATCATAGTCCATGGAGATTCCTGTCTAACCTCGTCTGTCAGCCTGTCCACCACCATAGCGAACAAGAAGGGGCTCAGAGCTGATCCCTGATGCAGTCCCACCTCCACCTTGAACTCCTCTGTCACACCTACAGGACACCTCACCACTGTCTTACAGTCCTCATACATGTCCTGCACCGCTCTAACATACTTCTCTGCCACTCCAGACTTCCTCATACAATACCACAGTTCCTCTCTGGGCACCCTGTCATAAGCTTTCTCCAGATCTACAAAAACACAATGCAACTCCGTCTGGCCTTCTCTGTACTTCTCTATCAACATCCTCAAAGCAAATACTGCATCTGTAGTACTCTTTTTTGGCATGAAACCAAACTGCTGCTCACAGATGCTCACTTCTGCCCTTAGTCTAGCTTCCACTACTCTTTCCCATAACTTCATTGTATGGCTCATCAGCTTTATTCTTCTGTAGTTGCCACAACTCTGCACATCTCCCTTGTTCTTAAAAATGGGCACCAGCACACTTCTCCTCCATTCCTCAGGCATCTTCTCACTATCTAAGGTCCTGTTGAACAACCCAGTCAGAAACTCTATTGCCACCTCTCGTAGACACTTCCAAACCTCTACAGGTACAGTATATCATCAGGACCGACTGCCTTTCCACTCTTCATCCTCTTCAATGCCCCCCTCACTTCATCCTGACTAATCTTTGCCACTTCCTGGTCCACAACAGTCACTACTCTTTGTTCCATGGAGGTGGCCTGAGGGCCCGACGTCCTGTAGTGGGCCCTGTGCTCACTGCCCAGCACCATGGAGTTCGACTGGCATTTGCTCAAGAACACCAGAACTGGCAAGTCCGCCACTGACGCCCTGTACATTTCATAGACGAGAACAGGTTCACCCTGAGCACCTGTGATAAACGTGAAAGAGTCTGGAGAAGACTAGAGGAACGTTATGCTGCCTGCAACGTCGTTCAACATGACAGGTTTGGTGGTGGGTCAGTGATGGTCTGGGGAGGCATATCCATGGAGGGACGCACAGACCTCTACTGCCTAGGTATCAAGATGAAATCCTTGAACCCATTGTCAGACCCAGCGCTGGTGCAGTAGGTCCTGGTTTCCTCCTAATGCATGACAATGCCCGGCCTCATGTGGCAAGAGTATGCAGGCAGTACCTGGAGGATGAAGGAATTGAAACAATTGAATGGCCTTCACGATCCCCTGACTTAAACCCAATAGTACATCTGTGGGACATTATGTTTAGGTCCATTAGGCGCCGCCAGGTTGCTCCTCAGACTGTACAACAGCTCAGGGATGCCCTCATGCAGATCTGGGAGGAAATTCCACAAAGCGCAATCCATCTTCTCATTATGAGCATGCCACGACATTGTCAAGCATGCATACAAGCTCATGGGGGCTACACAAGATACTGAAAAGTATTTTGAGTTGCAGAAATTAAGTTTTTTAAAAAATGGACTAACCTGCCACATCTTCTGTTCACTCTGATTTTAGGGTGTCTACACAAATAAGCCTTCTGTAGGCTGAAAACTTCCATTAAAAATTTCCATTAAAAGATTGGCATCCTTTTGTTCCTAAGACATTGCCCTGTCGTTATTTGTATAGATATCCAACTTCATATTGAGATCTGATGGATCTAATGTGTTTCTTTTAAGTGTTCCTTTAATTTTTGTGAGCATTGTATATATTCTAATTGCATGCCTACAGGCCCCTGGTGTGTTGTGTTTGTTCAGGGGCCTGTGCCTCTTTCTCTTACCCTGTCCTTGTCTTCATTTTATTTATTTTCCACCCAACAGGTCAAGGCGGATGGCCGCCCAAAAGAGTCTGGGTCCTGTCCAGATTTTCTTCCTCAACGAAGGAGTTTTTCCCCGCCACTGTCGCTTATGCTCTTGAGGGTTCCGTTGGGTTTTTCTGTCTGTTAAAGCACTTTGAAATGTCAGCTGCCATGATTAAGCGCTATATAAATAAAACTTGATTGATTGTTTGATTGATTGATTGGTTGATTGATTGATTGATTGATTGATTGACTGATTGATTGATTGATTGTATACAACTAATATATGTGCAAGTCGAACTATTTGGAGAGTGTAAAGAGAATTTCCCATTCCGGGATAAATAAAGTATAATTCTTATTCTTCTGTACATGATGGGCTCACAGACCACTGCTGTGAAGATCATTACCTCTACTTTGCCATTTTGTGCTTAGTGTGTTCATGATCACAACCTACTTCAACTTACGAAATGTAACATTCTCTCTTGTAGAGATAGAGAATGTACAGAGGCAGGTAGGTTTGGATGAATAGACTGCTTACAGATTGACAGATGAGTCCGTTTGGGCCTTAATGATGCTGTGTTGTTAGGGACAAGAGTTTGGGCAGGCTTCGAAGGGCGCCTTGTTTCACATCTCGGCTACTTATGAGAAAATAGTATAGTAATAGTTCCTGCCAAATTGTCAAAGGAAATAAAAATGAATACAAACATAGACACATTAGCGTGGATTTAATTGAATTATTTATGAAATTCTACACAAATAATTAATGAGATTCATGATCAGCACTAAAAAACAAACATGTGGACCTTTATGACTTCAGTAATCTGGAAACAATCTGATCAGCTCTTGTTCACATGCCTGAGATTTTAGACAGCGACAAATTATGCATCAGTCATGGATGGGAAGTTTAACGGTGACCCCGACAGCTGTGGTTGTGGTAATTAGGCTTGTGACCATTAAGCTGCGAATGATTTTCATGTTTGAAGGACAAAATAACTTTTTGGTTAAAGGCATTCCTGCCTCTATTGGGTTACCTTTAATCTACAAAAACATAAAAATGTCCAAATATCGACCACCTTTACTAGAATTCTGATTCAGAGTTACCTAAAATTGACTTGCCTATTGTGGACACGGCAGTTAAATTTGTAATTTAAAGTAAAGTAGATTAAAAAAGAAAAGTATTCCTGGCCAGCATGTTTTGGAGATAGATGGATGGATGGATGAATGGATGAATGGATGGATTTACTGAATTTACAGTATTACTTATTCAAGTTACAAACATTACAGTTGTACAGAAAAAATGTGGTTGCTTGTTACTTTGTTATAACTTTAAATTTGTAGGGTTATTGAACCCACAGAACTCCATCAATCAATGGTCAAAACTATCCAAGTGAATAAAGACATATAACATCAAACACAAGTTAGGACATGAACTTTGTTCGAAACATTTTTGTCAGAGTTAGAGTTAGGATTAGAATTGCTGCATTGTGGGTAATTTAGTTTTGGTTATAGCACAATTTAGACCCATTTATTTTATACACTCTGACCTTTTATGCTCTTGTGGGCCACATAAAATGATGTGGCGGGCTACATTTGGCCAACGGGCCTTGAGTTTCTTCTAAGTCTCTCCTGAGGAACCCATAGTATAATAAAGAAGCATCATCTTACCTGTAGTAAGAAGTCAAAGAGAGCCAGCCTCCCCCACTCTGAGTGGTGAATTCCTACACACGGAGCTGACCTTAGATCCGCTTCACTCCCACAGTGGGCTCCCAGCAGATCCTGGTACTGCAGCCAGTTGAGGGGCACTGAGTTCTGGTCATTATCTCGGTCAGTTAGGTGCTGAATATCAGGATCCCACCACATTACTGGTCTAGGTGTTCCACTCAGGTATCGATAGGGTAAAATGGTACTGTGGAAAGTCCGGAGCACCGCTGGGAGACTTCTGTTGAGTCCCAGCACCCTGTCCAGGTGGAACGCGAACACCTCAAACCAGTCATCGGTGCGTTTGACCAGGGAGCAGAGTCCTCGCTGGCAGCGCTCACCGTGAGTCTCTGGATGTCTGTGTCCGGGTTCATGCTGAAATGAATTATTCTGCAGTGATGGCTGTTGGGATGTAAAAATATATGTAACCCTCTCAGTTTTCATCTTTAAAACATTTTATACTAGACAATATACCCAAATCACATCAAATAAAATTGACTTAACTTACTATTACAGAGTGATCATCAATCAAAGGAATAATGTGTTAGCAATCATGTTATTAATGACACCAGCTCCGTGCTCGTCCAGCCAGAGTTCAGATATGCAATTGTGGTGCTTAGAATAGAATGGACTGCATCGTGCCCCCCTTTAAAGAACCATATAACATGTTTCCTAGCAGTAGAGCACTAACTACAGCTCATGCATACTTAAACCCACCATCTATGAACATAAGTCAGAGATTCATATTGATTTCCTGTGCAGTATGGAAATCTACTAGCAGACCAATGACATGAGGTTCAAGTACTGTCCACACAGCAATACACTAATAATATAGTTTTTTCAGCATTTGGTAGTGATGTTTAAAAGACAAAAGGAATCCATTTGTATTACTCCTGTCTGTTGATATCAGCCTGAAGTCTATTGGGTGAGATAGGAGCCTACAAACACGTACGTTTGTTCATAAAATACAATAGTTTTCTAAAAAAAAAAGTTACAACATGTACTGTTCATGAGACTTGAGTAAATGAGACCATTTGATGAAGACTGCAGGTTAGGTGACGCAGAGGGTTGACTGTGGAGGACTGACGTATGCTGAACATAATGACAATGGAGCTCTGTGTAAAGGATGGATAAAATACATATGGATAAAATACAATATACACCCATAGAGGCAAGGTGTTATTTGTTGGGGGGAATGGGGGATCATCTCCCCCTCTGGTTTTTACATCTCGTGCTCTGCTGAATTAATTTTCTCTTGGGGGGTGTAAAGGCTAAGTCATGCTTTAATCCACTGAGGTGTTCCACCGTACTGATGTCACTTCCTGGTCATCAAAAATCTGACACGCCCCTTTATGTTTGATTACTCTGTTTTATTTTAGTAAGTTTCTCAGTTAACTCCACCAACAGTTAGCATCCAATAGCAAAACATTCAGAGTTTAGCGTTAGCGTCAGTTAGTGCTTCAGCAGAGAAACCTAACTCGGCCAACATTAGTCCCAACTTATACTGAGCACCAACTATCCCCAGGAGACCGAATACATCATTAGTTTGCTAGAGGGAGACAACCCCGTCTATAATTTAAAAAATTTTAATTAGTGACAGTTTTCTTACAGGTTTTTCATCTATACTGTTATCATCTATACTGTTTACAGTTTTATCATCTATACTGCTCTAACTTTCAAACTGACTTGAATTGTCCTGAATTGTCTTCACTCTCCATGTTGGTGAACGTCTCCATGAACAGAAATGCATTGTGGGTTTGTTTCCTGCTCAGAAGTTCATAGATGTGTGGAGAAAAGAACTAAACGCTGCAGACGACGCCAACAGGAAAGACAAAAAGACCAGATGAAGTTTAACATCAGAGCAAAATGTTCACTTAGTCTGAGATTCGATGAGTCATGTTAACATGACGTGACATCTGAATCTATGGGGTGTTAATGTTCCGTTTTATTGACCGTTAGCATCAGGCTAAATCGTCTTGCTATGTTGGCGTGATCACCCATTCTCCATGGTCCTGCAGCCTAGGACACCTTCATCACCTTCCACATTGTGGTGAGCACAGAAAATTAAATGTTTCATGAACATTCAAATGTTCAGAATTTAGGCTCATAGGGTTTATCATTAACCTAAAAAAGAATTAGGCCTGTTGACAGCTTATTTTTTCATGATTTAACGCCCCCCCTCCTCTGCATACAAGCATTACTCAATTTAAAATACATGGATAATTTTAGCCAGAAAAAAATATGCATTTAATCTGTTAATCCTTGTAAAGAACTGAGAATCTAATGCTGGGCTCATGTTCCAGGGTTCTGTGTGATTTTTTTTTTTTATAGACTCTGTAAATAGAATATCTGTCCCAGGCCACATTTCTCCTCTTTGTCAAATCCAGATTGCATCATTCCCAAAATTCTGTAGTTTGAGCCCAGAATGGGAGAGGAGCAGCAGAGCTGCAAATCTCCGCACCCAGCAGTGATTTGTTGCTGTGCCAACGCACTGACTTTACTATGTGAGGATGGTCCATATGCATGGCTGAGAGGACCAGTGAAAAGACTTGTCCTGTCATGTTGTGCTACATCATTAATGTGCCCTCACTGTGTAATGAATAGAAGCCAGACTGTACCTGGCGTGCAGGAGAATCCAGTGCCACCTGGAGCACCTGTCCATGTGCAGGCACCTTGTTCTTACTGACCACCTCACCCTCAGCCAGAAGCAGCATCTTGTGGATGTCGTCGTCGCTTAGCCAGGGAAGACGATGGTGACGTGGAGTAATCCTAACTCTCCTGAGGTCACTGTCTGGGAAGTCGTGCTCTGTCAGGCTCACACACCAGCCACTGTTGTGTTTCTTTATTGCTGCCTCAGGTTTGGACAAAGCCTTTCTGTGGTCCAGTGACCCAGGATTCTTCTTGGCTTCAGGGGGATCCTGTGAGAGATTATAGTGTTTTCTGAGATCCCTAAAGAACACTTTCACAGCCCGCTGTTCCTTAGCAATTCTGTCAGAGTTTACTGGGAACTGTCTGTGTTTTCCTGCAGTCTGGTGTTGTTCAAGTGTATTTGCACCTTCATTCAACTTTACTCCACGAAAGTGTACGTTTGCTTTCCTGTTTCTGTGTCTGTCCTTCCAGCTGTCGCCTCTTTCTGGAACTTTGCTGTCGAGACCTGCTGGAGCAGGGATGTATGCTGCTGTGGATTTATTCCTTTCAGGATGAATATATGTTTGTACAGTGTGTTTTGCCGCAGCATAGTGGTTGCTTGTCTTAATTCTATGCCTTGGCGCTGTGCTGTCGTCTGTGAACTCTGGGAGACTAAGACTGTGATGACTGGTTGGGTGCCGGATGGCGTCTACTGTCTCTTTTCTTGTGGAAGCAATGCCTTTGCCTTTGTGTTTATTTCTGTGCAGGCCTGCGTGTCTGCTCTCCCTGATGCTGTTTTTGTTAGTGCCAGCGGGTTTAGTGAGCACTGAATGTTTAGAAGTCTCTTTCCAAGCGCTTGAGGTCCTGTGGTGGATGCGAGCCGGTGGCTGCTGAAAGGAAATGTCCGGAGAGAGCTCCACCACCCCGGGCCTGGATCTGAACTTGACAGCAGAGCTCAAGGCACGGGATGATCGTCGGTCAACTTCAGCAGGTGGCAAAGGAGGGGGGAGAGTCACCGTCATTAGAAAGATGGTGAGGAAGAGCAGAAAGACAGGGGAGAGGAGGAGCAGCCATTTTTGACCACAGAAAAGTTTTGACCACAGTCGCCAAGCCTAGAAGAAAAAACAGAAAGAAAAAGACAGAAACAGGAGTCAAAGGGAAACCAACAGAACCATGATTATAATGGAGCGGTACTAAAAATTGCAAAGATAGCATTTGTCCTAAACACAAATGAGCGCTCACATTCCTGCGGGGTTAACCAGAGGCTATGCTGAAATCTCTTGGCTCCAGGCATGTGGAAAGCAAATGTGTTCATGATTCACACTCTGCAAGTGGAAGGGAGAAGAAAAAAACAAGCTGTGCTCTTACAAGCTGTTCTGTTCTGTGATATCACAATGGTGAGACGTGACCTTTGAGTTATTTAATGCCTAAAATGGAAAGAAGCAGGAAAAGCAGGAATCTGGAGACAAGAAGGAGCAGCAGTGGAACATCAAATTTACCCTGCACGAATGTGAATATGTCAGAGGCAGAATATGAAACGTGTGCTCCAGCTCTGTTTCCTGTAGCTTTCAGCAGAATAGGATTTATCCAGCTGAGACCAATAGGATTGTTATGTGCCCATAATTCAATGCTGCCAACCACATGCAGCGCATAGGGACGGTATAAACCATATTTTATACAATACTCTGTCACGTCCACAATTTGCTTTACTGTATGCTGTCTGAAGACTCTATAAATGTGTTTTTGCTGCAGGGGTTCTTGCCTCTAGCACCAGCCTATTATTTATTGTGGAGTCAGGCTGTGTAGATACACAGACAAGGCTTTTAAATTTAGCCAGAAAATACACAGCTTTATGCAGCTGACATTAAAATAATAACACAAAAATAAGGCATTTGCATGATTTATTGTTCAGTATCTGAAGGTTTTTTGTTGGGTGAAGCCTCCATCTCAACAAATTTTTAACTGAAGAGAAACTACAAATGAGGGGGGCTGGCAGCTCGCTGCAGACCTGGTGGCCTACACTTCATGTTGAGAGGAAAGGTAAACAGCAGAAGAGGTAGAGACCATTTATCCCAATAAAGAAGCTTTCTTTCATTCCCTCCAAAACTGGATTGTGTCCAAACAAGATGAGAATCTGAGAGCAGAACCAAACAGCGTGGGTTTTGTATGAACACCCCACTTTTTCATTTTCACCTACAAGTAGAGCCATAGGTGAAAGTCTGCTGCAGTCATATCTCACCAGGATGACCTAGATAGCTCCTCACTACTCACTTTTGCTCCATTTAGGTGAACACAGAGCAAAGGAATGTTTCAAATCTATGAGACATCCTCCCCTTCCTAAGAGCCGTTAACAACATTCCCAGATCCTTTCACCTGTGAAAGGATCCCATTATTCTTCCTCTGGACTGGACTGCCTTGCACTGAGCACTGAGGGAACCTGATACATTACGCACACTTATACTATATACACTGTAGGGTCAAAACATCACCCAGGTGCCCATCTAACCTCTTGGAGTATGTCATTTCTCATTCCATACTGAACCCTGTTACAGCAACGATACAGAGGGACCTGCTCTCGGTCACAGAAACAACTAAATCAGGCTACAGTCAAGCAAATGTGCAACTACAGGTCTTTCATCAAGCAATTATGTGATTGGATCATTGCACAATCAACAACACCATCACTGAGTTATTGAGTTAAAATTGCAAATCAGAAAAAATGTGTTTTCACAACATGACCCCTTTCATGAATGTTCTCCTCATGCAAGGCTTTGTGACTTCCATTTCCTGTCCAACTTTTGATTTCCCAAATTAATTAGATCCCGCTTCAAAGCAGTGATGTATAGCAACTGTCAGTGTTCTTGTGTTTGTCCGTACGTTCGTCCGTCCGTCTGTTAGTATGTCCACCAAATATCTTCACAACCATTGCATATAGAAAGATGAAAAACAAAACCCATTACTCGGAAGGCAAAGAAGATGGAAATGAGATGATTATCTTGACTTGAAAAAACTATGTCAAGGTCAAATTTTCACTTTTCTACACCCAGGAACTGGAAAAGATAGAAAGTCGAGGGAGACGGCCAGTGTAAGACCATAGATCAAAGCTAGTGCTTTGATCAGTGACAGTGGGTCAGAGCACTAGCTTTGATTTTTGACCTATGGTCGTAGGCCAGGGTAAAATTTTTAATTCAGGGGGGGTCACAGGATGTTGCAGTCTCTGACTGCCTCGTTTCATCTTGTCCCTACTGTGCTGGTCTGTATTTAGTCCATGCACTCTTCCTCTCTCAGTAGTGAGTTTGTGAGCATCTGTTCTCCAGTCCTCCTCATACCAGGGTCTGTTTCTCCGGGTTTTCCAGCTCTGCTCCTCCTTTTGTTCCCATTTGGACTGTATTTTCCTTGTGTTGATGGATCACTTTTTGGGACTGAGATACCTGGACTTACAGTAACATTTATTTTATTTTTACGTTCTGTTTGTTCCTGTAAGGCTGAACCCAGATCACAGTTTTAAGTCTTAATTATACACAGGGTGCAAGATCATGGGATGTAATGGTGCAACATACACCACACTGTATTATTACGATACACCACACATGACCTCATGAGGAAGCCTCATTTCATACAAGATTGTTTATATTGGTTTGAACTAGGGCTGTCACTTTAACACGTTAATTAGATTAATTACTTATGCTGCAAATTAACGCGCTATAAAAATTAATGCAATTAATCGTGAGTGGCAAGTCAATGCACAAGCTTTTTAAATTTGGCCCATTGAGTGACCCATAGGCTGCAGTGATGTCACTTCATACCTGCGCCACTAGTCAAAAGCAGAGTGACTGACAACAGAGATGGACGCGACACAGGAGAGCGAGGCAAGCCCACTCGGACCTTTGGGCGGAAAGTTTATTTATAAAAAGAACAAAGACGGGACTATCAACAAAGACGCAGTGATTCTGCACTGCCAATCTGCGCTGTAGACGCCTCCGTCAGTCTGCCCCAGAGCAGCTGTGGCTACACATGTAGTTTACCATCACAAAGTATGAATGAGGAGTGAATGAATAATGGATCCGATGTAAAGAGTCTTTGAGTGTCCAGAAAAGCGTTACATAAATCTAATCCATTATTATTATTATTATTATTATTATTATTATTATTATTATTATTATTATCATTTGTACCTTTTGTAAAAGAGAATTTTCATATCACCGAAGCAGCTCCAGCCTAACGTATCATTTAAATGCAAAATATGTCAAGGACAGAGTTGAACGTTAACTTACCCTTTTAAAGGAAAAGCCTGTTGGCATCTTGCTATTGATGTTGCCTTATTTAGAGGCATGTTATACGATTCATTTTAAATTGCTGTATTGAGTCAGCTTTAGTATTATTTAAGGAAACCGGCTCGTTGGCCCCCAGCAACAATTTAGGTTTCTCACCTAGCCATCCTAGCCATCCCTTGTCTGATGTGACACCACTGACATTATCAAGAGACCAAATACCTGAGTCATTGCATATTAATAAGCTAACACTTGACTCGTGTTTACCCAGCAGTCTTTGCTTTCATCTGACATGAAACAGCACAGCATCTGACATGAACAGCACAGCAACGCCACAGCAACATCACAACAACAACCCAGCAACACCACAACAACAAGCCAGCAACACCACAGCAACACCACAACATCACAGCAACACCACAACAACATCACAGCAACACCCCAGCAACACCACAACATCAAAGCAACACCACAATATCACAGCAATACCATAGCAACACCACAACAACACCACAGCAACACCACAGCAACACCACAACAACACCACAGCAAAACCACAACAACACCACAGCAACACCACAGCAACAACGCAGCAACACCACAACAACACCACAGCAACATCACAACATCACAGCAACACCATCGCAACACCACAGCAAGACGACAACAACATCACAGCAACACCACAGCAACACCACAACATCACAGCAACACTACAACAATATCACAGCAATACCATAGCAACACCACAACAACACCACAGCAACACCACAGCAAAACCACAGCAACACCACAGCAAAACCACAACAACACCACAGCAACACCACAGCAACAACGCAGCAACACCACAACAACACCACAGCAACATCACAACATCACAGCAACACCATCGCAACACCACAGCAACACCATCACAACACCACAACGGTGTTTTCTGCTGTGATGGAGATCATATTTCCTTAAACACATAAGGTTACTCTGACTGATCCTTAGTTATTTTAACATTTTCTGAGTTAACTCCTGGCTGGATTAAAGTTTTTCCCACTCATTATCTCTCCATGTACTTTTTCTTGCCTACAGGCTGGTTGTGTTTACATTTCACCTCCATGTCTAGCTCCACTCTTCTTTCTGTGTGGCTCTGACAGCAGCCAAAGGGACAGTTATGGAGGATGAAGTAGAGACATGCAACAAGCGCTGCAGCCGGCCAGCTGTCCTGAGGAGAGGATGAAAAGTAGAGAAGGAAGGAGAGGAAGACAGAGGAGAAGTGAGACAGGATAGAAAACCGTCTAATCTGTGGTGAAGCATTCACATCCTTTGAGTAAATTACTAATCCCACAAAGAAGCAAGATGTCTCAGAAGAACATCCAGATGACCCTTAAACTCAACAGCTCTGAAAGTTACAGCAATACGTAAATGCAGAGACTTGTCCCTCCCTGCTGAAATGCTGAAATGCTGAAATGTAATAACTCAAATCCAAGAACAAAGAAAAATGACACCTAGCAGCATGGTCACTGATCCATTCATCCATTCATCCATTCATTGTCTTGAAGATGAGACCATTATCTTCTCATGTTCAGCTGCTTTTCAACCTTGGGGGTTGCTGGAGTCTATCCCAGTTGGCTACGGGTGAGAGGTGGAGTACACCCCGGACACATCACCAGCACAACCCAGGGCGACATGAAAGACCAACAAAAATTCATGCTCACAGTCACATCTATGGTCAATTTGGAGTGATCAGTTTACCTAAACTGCATGTTGTTGGAGATGGGAGGGAGCTAGAGAACCCAGAGAGAACCCACAGAGAAATACATTAAATTTAACAAATTACCACTAAAGAGACAGTAACCTACTGTAAAATGATACGGTAGAGTACCAAGACTGAATCACAGTCTCCTTTAGCCGTCTGAGAAGAAAACGAATTTATGAACTGTTTTTCTAGTTATTTACTCAACCACAACTGAAATTCTCATGATGTTAACACTGCCAACAAGCAGCTCTCGCTTGGAGCCTTTGGGGCACAATCAAACCTACCTGGACAATAAGGAACATCTTCCTAACTCTGGAAGTGACACTGTCTGCCTTGTCAGGGTGGTTGTTTGTGTCAGGATCGTTAAGACGTGAACTTTCTGTTGCCTTTAAAGGCTCTCATTTCTCTACTTTTTGCCAGCTCTTCTCTATCCTCCTACCTGTGACCCTGGAATTGAGCCATACATCTTGAAAGAAGTCTCATTTCAATGGACAGAAAACGCAGCTGTGCCATACACGAATGTGAATTGATGCTGCCTTAAAATTACGGCTCTTGACCGTCAATGATTCATTCTTTGAATGCCTATTGCTTTGACTTCTCTCTTGTTGGCTCCTGTGCTCTCAACTCAGGTGGCAGGAAGAGAGACACAAGAGGAGGGGGTGAAAAAAGTGAGAGACGAGTGGCAGCTCTCTCCGATAAGCCTTTATGAACTTTAACACAGCCACTCACAACTAGAGGACACAGATTTGTAGGTTTATGTCTTTGTTGACATCCATAGCAGCAGTGGAGGAAGTGATTGCTCTCTTTTAGCAGTTATTAGATTACTTGTTGGATTAGAGACAGTGGTGAGGACAGCCATGATGGATGGATTACAGACAGTGGTGAGGACATCCATGATGGATGGATTACAGACAGTGGTGAGGACAACCATGATGGACAGATTAGAGACAGTGGTGAGGCCAGCCATTATGGAAAAGAATGACAAGCTGTGGTAACCCCTATTGGGACATACCCAAAGGAGGAGGAGGCGGAGGTGCAGGCGGAGGAGGAGGAGATGAAAAAGATGAAGAAAAAGAAGATTTGATTTTGATTTTTAAAATCCCATTTATTCATAAAAGTTGAAATTCAAGATAGTAACGTTGACACACAATTCCAAAGAGATACACGCAAACAGGAACTCACATTTCAAGAACAAATAATATAATACTAGTGGGAACCCATGGAAATTCCACGCTAAAACAATAATATCAGACTTCATTTGTTTTCTTTTTTTTCTTCGCCGTCACATGACAACAAACCTCTGTGTCCGACAAAGCCGTAACGGCTCAATGTGTGTGGGACAGACGAACGCTAAGACGAAAGCCGCTTTGGCTTTACGGTCTGGGCATCCGGGTAGACGGTAGGCTTCGTGAGTTCGGTCCTGGTGAATAAAGCATCGAGTTCCCCACACGACAACGTGAGGTCCGTCACAATCAGAGAATATAAACCGCTATGTTTGACAATGCCAAAACGGCCCAGTAAGTGAGAGACATGTGAAGATAAATGTGAAGACCGGAGCTAACTCGGCTAGCGGCCCCAACTACCGGAGATGCCGGCCAAAACCATACACAAGAAAACATTTGTTTTCTTGTATACAGCGTGTCTGCATTATGTTAGTGGACATTACAAAGAAAATAGAGTATTTTTTGTGGTGACAACTGTTTATTTAATTCCACAATGCTCTCAGGAGGTCTTGTTCACATGATTCCTTCTGGTAGATGCGCCGAGATTGATTGGGAGCTTGATTGACAGGTAGTGGGTGGAGTTAAAAGCGTGACAGCATGAGATTTTCAAGTGAGCTTATTCAAATATATAGGTGGGGAGATATAGGAACATAAGAAAAATATATGTGAATTAAACCAACCACTGACTGAACCCTGACTGAGCAACTACTCAATTCCTTTTCTGCCATAGGTTCGTAAAAGTGTCTAAATCATTCATAGCTCTGAAATAGTTAAAATCGATTCTGATTCTTGCTTGGCACATTCTTCTTAAAATGGCTTCTGCACTGCAGTCAGACGAACCTTCAACCTTTTCCCTCCTGCTTAGATAAATTGCCATCTTTGCTTGGCCAAGAAGAAAGCTTAGAATCTGACAAGAACAAGAAGATTGCCACTTGTTCAGATGTCTAGAAACAGATCAAAATGCTAGAGGGAGGAATGATGAAGACTACCTGGTACAAGCATAAATGACTAAAATATGACTCGGTGTATGTCAGTTAAGGCTGAACATATCTCTTACCTTGGCTGGTCCCACCCCTCATAAAGTTTCAACAGAAAGTTGAGTAGTTAATTACATTTAATCTTGTTAAATTAATTATTCTTGTTAAACAAAGGAGAAATGGTCTCCTGGATCTACTCCTTTATTCAGATTCACAACACATACATTCCTGTCACCAGATTTCATGTAAATTCATCCTCCAACAAACACAAGTAAATACAGGACTGCACTGGTGGAGAAAATAAACACATATTTCATTTTCTTTCTTTTTCTATCTTCTTTTTTATCAAAAGAAGAACAGAAGGATGATATGAGAGAAACGGAAGGCAAAACAGTGATTAAGAGGCTGAAACGGACTGTGTGTGTCTCAGCTGTCAACACTGGTCCATCAGCTCGGAGCAAACCTTAGCGAAACCAGTCAGGTTGCCCCCCCCACCACCCACATACAGGAGTGAGGACATAACAAAGATAAAAGAAATGCAAAAGCAACGCGACAGAAGCGAATGGATGAAGCACAATGGAGAACGCATCCAGCAACTACTTAAGTCCTTTTCTGCTGGGGTCTCAGGATGATATGACAACACATGAAAGAATAAAAATAAATGAATTTAGCCATCCAAACACATACCTGACAGATACCATTCAGTATTTCTGCGTAGAAAATAATGAGAGAAGCTGCCAAGAGAAGAGTAGATAAGGATTAAAGATCTTGTCTCACTTAATTTTCAGATGTCTCTATTTTTAATTTAGACATGACAATTCAGTCAATACCGGTGTTGTAGGCTTAAAAACTGGAGGGGAAGCATTGTAGGGAAATGACGTATAATGTTGCCACAGTGTGAGTCTGGTTTTAAATTCCATTTAAAGTGCTCTGAATTAGAGATTAGCAGCTGCTGTTAGCATCGTAGCCCTGGATGAACTAATAGTTATCACTGCATTGCTTTGAATAATTTGTTCTAATTTCATTTCCTAATGTTTATTCATGATTGAGAAGTGAGTTTTCAAAATGCAGAAAGTCATCTCTGATTTATTTTATCTCATGTCTATCTTCCAACTTGCTACACATCTTATTCTGATTGCACCTTTGCTCTTCTTATGATTCTGTAGAATGTTGTTCATCTTACCGTCATAAACAAAGCCTCTTCAAATGACTCGTTCATTAGTCAGTGTCAACGTTACACTCCCTTTTAGAGTGCTTGGTATGAGATGAACAAATTTCTGCCACTATTAATCATATTTTTTTATCGAATTACATCTACATTGAGGAGTCACTGTGGTTAGTTCTGTAGCCTTGGATTCAACCTTCCCCGCACATCTTACTACTCAAATTAATGTGATATAATATATATATATATATATACATATATACATATATATACTCTCTAACAATAGACCTACGTCTATGTAAGTGGGACAATTCCATCACTGAGTCAGTGATCTTAGTATTTCCGGCTGGTACAAAGGTGGGAAATTGTTTCAGGATAATTACATATGAGTCACTCTTATTGATTTCTAATTTACCACTACTCTGTTGCTCCGTTTCCTTCACCTTGGCACGACCAATGCAGTGCTAGGTGTTTTTCGTTGTAGGTCAGGGTCTGACAACAGACATATAGCACGGAACTTTGGAAAAATCTGCTTTAATGAAGACTATATGTCAGGTACCATCAGGAAGGGAAAGCAGTACGCAACAATGTACTCAGCCAAGAGCTAACACGCCCTAGGCAAAGGAACCCATTGCAGGCTACTGAATGGCTGAAGTTATCTGAACAGCTGTGTAAGTACACACCAATAGGAGTGAAAGATTGTCCAGCAGGAAATAGACGAAGAAAAAGACACTTGGGGAAATGATCTTTCCCCAAGGGGAAAGATCTTTCCCCAAGGGGAAAGATCATTTATATTGAACATGCATATACAGTGGTAACTCTACTTACGAATGTTTCTACTTCCGAAATTTTCTACTTTCGAAACGCCTCAACAGGAAAATATTGCCTCTAGTCACGAAAGAAATTTTGAGTTAAGAAAGGTATAAATACAGTATGGGCTGCTACTCGCAGCTCCCAAAGGTTCCTGAACCCAACATTCTTATAGCGGCTCTGCCATTGACTATTACCTAGCATCCTGGCATCCCATTGGCTAAGAGGGACCTCCTCTTAGCCAATGGGGAGGACCCTCATTGGCTAAGGACGCTACATGTGCATGTCTATGTACACGCTGCATAGGTGTCTATGCAGCGTCCTCGTCATTCGGCCATCGACCCATGACGTGTTCTGATAGTTTAACGTAAATATATTAACTTTTTTAGTATTTACTATGGACCCCAAGAAAGTGATGGAGAAAAGAGTTTTTTTGTCCATACAAACAAAGCAAGAGATCATAGAAAAGCATAAAAAAGGGATGCGTTTGGTTGATCTCGCCAAAGAATATGGTCGTAATGCATCTACAATCACCACGTTATTAAAGCAAAAAGAAGTTTAAGGAGTTTAAGGCATTGCGTGGGTAGTTGGAGATGTTCAAAAGGAGGACTGGAATTCACTCTGTTGTTTGGCATGGTGAGGCAAGAGCGCATGAACCAAAGAGGGCAAAAAACAATGAGGACAGCAGTTAAAAGGTAAATGACCATCATTTTTTTTCTTTACTCTTTGTTTTTTATGTTATGCACAACTCTCCTCTATTGTGTAATCTAATTGTAACATGTATTTGTTACATGTTTTGATGCATTGTCATGCTTTATAAAACATTTATGTCTGAATTTTGGGGGACTTGGAACGGATTAGGGTATTTGCATGGAAAACGCATATCTACTTACAAAATTTTCTACTTACGAAATTTCTTCCAGAACCAATTAATTTTGTAAGTAGAGGTACCACTGTATATATATATATATACACAGGGGTTTTGTAGGCATGCAATGTACTGTATACACAGCAGAGTGATGGGCAGCCTCCATCTTGGTGTGCAGCCTGGACGGGGGCGGAGGGGTGGGTGTCTTGCTCAGGGGCACCTCGGCAGTGCTCATGAGGTGGGTTGGAACCTCCCACTGTCAGCTCACATGCCACATATTTTGGCCTACCTGGGTCTCGAGCCGGCGACTTCCGGTCCCCAGTCCAAAGCCCCGTGGACTGAGCTACTGCCGCCCCCAAATACTTCATGTAACCAGGGACATGTGGGCAAGCATATGGAATTAGTGTAAGAGTGTGAACTCAACTGTGTGTGCCTCCAGACACGAACATGAACACTGCACAAAGACTTATTTCTATACTGTTCTCTCACTCACACTACATGGCATGATTTCTAGGACAATCTGCAGTCACATGTGGGCAGTCCTCTGTTGTCTGGCCAAAATATGTCCTCCAGGTAGAAGATTAGATTATACTCTTCTTCTATTCAATATTTTCCTTTAAGGCATGATTGGAGAGGAATATGTAGAAATAGATGTAATAAGTTCTAAAAGTACTGCTGTACTTTTAAAAAAATTGTTCACCATATTCTAATATATTCTACTCAACTGCTTGTGGTTGTTTAATGCGCAGTGATTTACCAGCAAAACTGTGGAATGTATGCCTAGCTGAAGTGTCCAATCGAAGCACACATCCTTCTCAGGCAGATTCCAAGTCTGCTGACTCAGCTCCCTATTGAACTCCAAGACCTTGTCCAACCTCACATCATTCTGTACGTAACACATAGTACATCAAGTTATTTCATTTCAATCACAATCAAACTAAGATATGTTGGTAGAAATGGAACATAATATTCATGATTATTTCATTAATATGCACAAAAGAGTTGTTTTTGTCACATTAATGTAGCCGAAAGGGGGCACAAGCCACTGTCTTATTGTGCCAGTCCCAAGCCTGGATAAATACAGACGGTTGTGTCAAGAAGGGCATCCAATGTAAAACTTTTGCCAAATCAATATGCAAATCGAATCTATGACTTCCACACCGGGTTAACGACCGCCATTGGTACTGATGCCTTACACCATATTGTTCACGTGATTCCTTCTGGCAGATGCTCCATGACAGGTTGGGCGTGACTGTGTGTGTGCGTGTGTGTGTGTATGTGTGTGTGTGTATTATATTATATATAATATAATATTATATATATATATATATACATATATATATATATATATATGCATAGATATACACAAACCAAACTTTTTTTCAATTGCATTATGTAGGACTACATTCTAAGTCTGAGCTACTCTTTTTTCCCTTTGGTTATTTCCTGTTACAATCCAACTGGCTTTCCACTGCCACTGATTCGTTCCAATTTTCCAAAGCTGCCTCAGAATAAATAAAATACAGCTGCAATAAAACATCTTTCTCTGTCCAACGTTGCTTTAATCTGACCATGAGAGGATAGGATTAGTGTTGATTATGTTTTAAGTGAACTGACTAGCTATTTGTTCTACTTTTGGTAAAAGAATAAAGGATGAACTGCCTCATGTTCTTCACAGTGTGTAGAACAAAGGCTGACACCAGATCACCGCTCTGAAAGTAATTATTTTGTGAAACAAGAAACCCTCAATCGTTATGGCTGCAATGGGAGTGTACATGTGGTCAAATCTGTTCCCACTGCACATTCCATACTCCGAAGAAGGTGTGGCATGAGAGGAAACTTTTACTGACTGATGTAGTAGCTAAAAGATAACCAAGGCATCAATGCAATATTTAATGCCACAACAGAAACAAATTAATCCGGCCTCACAGCACTTTGGTCGACTGTGGTTGTTGTAAAGTGCTCAACAAATAAAGATTGGATTGGATTGGCCTTGTCACAGCCAAAATTACATAATTACATGCTAGCAAGCACAAAGCATCCTCCTGCCGCAACCTTCTGCATGTACTGTATGCTGGCTTGGGACTGACCCACAGTCGACCCTGGCTTTGGACCGGCCCATAGTTGACACTAGCTTTGAACCGGCCTACAATTGACCCTGGCTTGGGACTGGCCTACAGTTCACCCTGGCTTTGGACCGGCCTACAGTTGACACTGGCTTAGGACCTGCCTACAGTTGACACTGGCTTTGGACTGGCCTATAGTTGAAACCGGCTTGGGACCTAGAGAACCCATGCGGACATGGGGAGAACATGAAAACTCCACACAAAGCGGGACGCAAACCCACAACTGCCTTGCTGTGCAGCGACAGCGCTACCCACTGCACCATGTACTGTATGTGTGTGAAATGTATGCATGCATGTATTTATTCAATCTCCTTTCTCTCTCTCTCTCTTGCTCTCTCTTTAAATGTTAAAAAGTTAGATGTTTTCTTAGTTCAGGAAACACACAGTACTGTTGAAAATCCTACCATTGTTTCTTTTTGAGATGTGAATTCCTCTTTGAGTGAATTTCTTTTGGATTTTATGTCAACGTGATTATCTTGCAATTTGGCTTTTATGGATAAATGTGATTTATAAAATCAAAACCTCTCTCTTTCTCTCTCTCTCTCTATATATACATATATAGCATAGATATTAACGTATACGGAGCACATAAAGACAATTAATTAATTTGGCCAATTAATATGCTTGGCTGGTGGACTTGTTCATCTTGGCTGGTGAGTAACCCTGGGAAGTGGGTCAAGGAGAGAGAGTTAATAATTCCAGATGTTTTGTGTTCTTTCCCTCATACTTCACAGTGCTGGACCTGGAGAGGCCTGACTACTGAGGATTGGACACATGACAAACATCTTCTAGAGCAGCTGCTAAACCGGCAGAAGCATTTTAAAATAATATTTGTGTAAAAAAGATGGCTGTTACCTGGATGTGGACTGATCACTAAGAGACTCCCTAGAGTAAGCGGAGACACAATTGCAAGGCTGGTTCAATGAGTCATTTGTAGATCGAGTCTTAAAGCTTAGGCTCTGCTTGCAGACTCAATGGCAGAGTCACTACCACCCTGTTTTTAACTGCTTGTGTAAAGAAAATTGATTCTAATGAAACATAAATTTCCCCAACAAACATTCAAAGTAATCCATAAATTTTGCAATAACCAATAGTTATTGAAAAGTCAGCAGCGCAAAAAAGTCAGTAAAGTTCACCCCTGGGAGCCATGAATGTCAGCAGAACAGTCTGTCGCAGTCCATCAAGTCATTGATGGGATATAGCTCAGAATGAAATAAAGTTTCCACCTGCTTTCGGAACAAGAAGTATGGAGTTTTCTCTTGTCAGCAGGCATGCCCATAAAACACAATATTTGATAACTTTGAATTAACAATGGCGATAAAGGAGAAATCAGAGAACCAGTAAATATACACCAACACTAAGTAAAATGGTAATCCATTCCGAGTTCACATCTCACAAATTGGCAGATGGGCATTATTAGGTATAAAGTGCTTGACCTGATGGTGAGTTTAACATGAAAAGTCACATGACATGGACATAATGATAAGGAGTCCAACCTGGTTACTTAATTTCCACAAACAATTTTCCTGCAGACCCACAGTCACGGAGAAGGACGAAAACAAATACCTTCTTTGTCAGCACGGTTTTTACAAGTCTGCTTTCTACTTGTATAAATTTTGAGCAGAATACTGTCTGTTCAATGAGCAGGCATCATAAAGCAAATTGCTTTTGGCACTAAGCTTTTATAACACCTCAATTACAAAGACCAGCACTGACTATAAACACTGCTGTAGTCGGACATCCCAGCCTTCACCTGTCATTATGTTTATTCTCTGTTAAAGGCCTGTCTCTGGCTTCTCCTCACCTCTGCCTTTCATTCTCTTTCTCCACCCATACTTGGTTTGCTCAAACAAAAATCCCACAGCAGTGTTCCACAATGCACCAGCCAAAAGAGTGATGAGTGGCAGATGGCTGTATGGACAGACAATCTTCCTTCGTCTCACAGTGACTGAGAGGGAGGCAGAGCGCCTTTGAAATGAGTGCACTGAAACACTCTATTTTTGTTCTCTGTCCAGTCTGCCTTTATTAGTGTACAAACCCAGAGCCGTAAAGATCCAGACAGCAGCAGTTAACCCACACCACGGGCAATAAAAAAACATGTGTTTCCATCTTGTCTCTGACTTTTTCTTTTGTGAAAGTCCTAGCTAATCATGTTTTAGTCACCCTGTTTTTTGTTCATTTGTTTGCATCCATCCATCCATCCATCCATCCATCCATCCATCCATCCATCCATCCATCCATCCATCTTCCAGCTGACTTTGGGCGAGAGGCAGGATACACCCTCAACATTTCGTTACAGGGCCAACAAATAGAAGAAACAATTCACACCCAGGTTCATAGCTGTGGGGAAATGTGGGTTTGGCTTCAATCCCGGAGTCTACTGTGAAAAATCAGTGACTGCACCATGAGATGTTCTATGAGAATCAGTCTGCCATTTGATTTGTGGTCTTCTGCTCTTAACATTACTTTGATTTTATCACACTGAAGGCTTTATGGCAACCTGACATTAACTTCTAGTTGAGCAAGTAGATGAAGGCTGATCAACACTGGTAGTCTGGAAAAATTTTAATATAGGTGATGATAATTAAGGCGGCACGGTGGCGCAGTGGGTAGCGCTGTCGCCTCACAACACGGCGGACCCAGGTTGGAGTCCCACTTTGTGAGGAGTTCGCATGAATTAAGCCTTTAGTCCTGTTGCAAATAATTCCAGTCATTTACGGTGAAAAACTAATTTTGACCTTACCTGTTCTCGGATTAGATCATGTTCTACAGATTTTGACCCTGCCTATTCCCTGATACCCATTCAATCCCCGTCTTAGATTGTACATTGCCTGGAGATTGGAGTTTGCTTTGCCTTTCCCGTATTCAGTCTGTTTCACACCTATTTTGTGTGCCATAACTCTCATGAGAGCCTGACTGAAGATAATTTAGAACATACCCATCAGTGCTGTACTTGGATCCTACTGCCATATCCCTAACATTACCATCTGGCCATCAAATACATCCAACTTACTCCTCATCCACACAGAACCACTTTGAAATGGCATAAACACTCCTACACCATAAAGCTCTGCTCTCCTCTTCCGTCACAAATGTCCAACTAGCTGTCGCTAATCACGAGCAATTCTTGGCTGCATTGGCTAATCAGTTCCCTCTAGATAGTCACAAACGCCACACTCAGTGCCCAGGATCTGACACCTCCAGCTTCCGTGTCCATTTCGATTCCAATTCCCCTTCCACCATAGCCCCTACTGGAGCACCAGGCGGGAACCCCTAAATGCTACCCTGGAGATCCTGTAGACTGTTACCCTTTCATCACAAACTGTTCCATTATTTTTTGCCCTGCGACTGTTCACCTTCGCCACCTGACACCTGAATTATCCACCACCTGACCGGTCAAACTCATCCACTGGGAAACAGTGGAATGGGAATGACACATGCCAGCCCGTTTGTCTTTCCAAGCCTTCTCTGCAGATGTTCCACAAGGTGTTAAGTGGCAGATTAATAGGTCTGGGCCAGGTGGGACGGAAAGTCAAGGAGTACGTCATTGATTTTTGCAGTCGGAGTAGGTGGAATATGGCAGAATATGACAGGCTTGGACAAGTATGTTAAGTAGGAAGTTGTTCATTTCGATCAACCCACTTCCTGGATAGGCTAACAGAGCTGACTTTCCAGATGGATCATTCATACAGGCAAGGCAAAAAGAGAGACACACTTTGTTCCTGATCCTCCCTCTTCCTGTGAACACAGGGGCTGAGACTCAGAGGAAGGAGGACCCATGCAGCCCATGCAGGTGGGTCACACCAGGCTCACGTCTGTGGAGAGGGAACAATGTCAACGAGGTCATCGCTGCCTCTACTGTGGCTATGCCAGCCATTTTGTCTCCCGGGGTCCAACAAAAGGTCGGACTCACAACTAGGTGGAGGGATACTGGTGAGTTTCATCTCCAAGCTCTCTTCTTTCGCACACCAGTTCTGTCAAGCCCATCTACTGCAGCCATCAGGATCCCACACTCTATCAACATGTTCACCATGTCCAGGCACCTCTCCAGAGGCTTCTGCAAAACTTGCTCTTCCTATAGGCCAAGAAATGTTTCATGTCTTTTCTGTGTCCTACCTGGTTACATCATTGGGAGGGGTAACATTAACAGGTACTCTGCAAAAGTTTCTGCCCCTAGACCCCCTTGTCCTCTTGTCCCACATCTTCCTGGAATTTGTCACCAGCTTGCTATGTGCCATGGTCACACTGTCATCTTCACCCTGTTCAATCGGTTCAGCATGCTGGCCCAGTTAGTGCCTCTGCTTAAGCTTCCTTCGGCCAAGGGCACCACCAAATTTGTACTATCCTTTCCATCTACCGGTTCCTGAAGTCCTAAAGTAGAGAAAGGGGCCTCCAATGTCCACTGGGAAGGATATAGCCCTAAGAAATGGACAACATGCGACACATCATGGACAACAACAATCCTAATTATGATGAGGACACAGATGATGTTTCCTCTGCTGTGGAGGAGAAGTCATTATCAGGCACATATAGATTAACAGTGAAGTATTGGCTGCATGTCATCTTGTCTTTTCAGTGAACAGAGGGCATCTAAAGATTGCTCACAGTTTAATTCTTGTGTTGTGTATCCTATACTAATTACTTTAATCCTCTGTACGCCTTAACCACAGATCTTGCAGCTCATTTAAAGACCAGCTGTAAGACTAGCAAAAAAAAAAAAAAAAAAAACAGCTTATATCATGAGTTTTTCAAGCTATAGAAACCAAAGAAAGAAAGCAGCATGAAGATGGACATAAGTTCCATGTAACACTGGTAAACATTGTTACTTTAAAAAGGATACATTATATTTCTTAATCTGCAGTATGTTAACTATTACATACAACCCTGGATATATTTAAAGCTAGCTTATCAGTAAGTGTCCTCGAGTCTCTGTTCATTTCTGCTGATAAAAAAAATAATGTGATTGGACTCTGAGTAAAATTATATGTACCCATTTCATATAAAGGCCACGTCTTGTGGTGCAGCTGTGCAGTGAGTGTCTTGCTGTGATGGCTCAGATGACCTTCCTCAATGCTGGTTAAGTCTTCTTATCAATTCTTTGATTGTCACAGCCTTGTCAAATTGGAAAATAGAAGTAGATTAAAATTCTGCCGCTCGCTGAGATATTGGCAATACATCAAAGACAGCTCTTTCACAACTGGATCCAAAGCCAGTGGCTTTGAGATAAATGTACTTCAAATTCCCCTCTGGTCATCCAACAGAACATAGAAGATGTTCAGGTATGGGAGCCCATATTCAATGGGCAATTCATAAAGTAACACAACACCAAATGCTACACTCTTTTCTATAAATCCATCAACCTTTATTTATGTGGCGCTTAATCTCATCATCATAGATTTCAAAGCGCTTTAACAGAGAAACCCAGCAGAACCCTCCAGAGCATAAATGACAGTGGCGAGGGAAAAAACTCCCTCATTGCGGAAGAAACTCTGGGCAGAACCCAGACTCTGGAGGGCGGTAATCCGTCTTGACCGGTTGGGTCAATACACACTCTTTTGAGTGCGTGTTAGTAAGTGTAAAAGAGAGAGAAGATCTGTGTATGGATCTGAGTGTGTAAATATGAATATATTAGGGCTTGTGCTAATGTAATGCCTCAAGCAAGAATGTTAAAAAATGTATAACAGAGGTTATACATTTCCTGTAAGCTAAAACTGCAGGCATGTTTGCTTTTGCACATGGTCTATAATATGACAGAGCAGCTGCTCTCAGAATGTTTGTATGTTTTGTGTGTATGTATTTCCATTTTCTGAGACATACTGTCCAATGCAATATGAAAAAATATGGAGGAATTTTCACCACATGATCTGAAACCTGTGACAGCTGCTCATTTCTTCTTGTAGAAGGTTACAGGCAGGCTCATGTCTGACAAATAAGAATTCCACAAAATAGAAAATAGTTCCACTGACCCATACAACAATAAAAGAAACAGTATTTTGTGGTAAAAAATACACATTGAGTCTTGTTCTGTGCAGAGTTTGTATGTTCTCTCCGGGTTCTATGGCTTCCTCTCACCTCCAAAAATTGACCCGTAAAAGTGGAAGAAGTTGTAGATTACTAAATATAACCAATGTAAAACCTACAGAGTAAAATTATTTCTGCTTTCCATCAGTGTATTAAATCAAACAACACACTCATTAAATATTTTTTCCATTCCCAAAACAATTCCTTCCTGTTCAAGGTCTAGAAGGAAGCCCCATCAAAAGTCTGAGCCAGGGTTTGTCAAGGATCCCTACAAAACATCAACTCAGTGAACTCAGGGGAAACTGAAACTCTGACTGAAGAATTCACCCATTGGCTTCTCTTAACACACTGCCAGCGCAGAATAGTTCTCTTTTTATTGTTAGCCAAAGTATGATAAGCTCTGCAACCACTATGAGCCTTTCCACAATAAAATAAACCAATAAAACTGGTCTTAGAAACGAAATACAATTGAAAACATATCATAAATCTAGACAGTACTCAGACGACGCAAAACCTCTAGCGTGGAGGTTCAATCTCCCCTTGACATTTCCAGTAAGAATCTCACATCTTATCTCAAATCTTTTGTGGTCACACTTCACTCTCCCTGTGGAACACCTTTCTTTTCTAAACAAATTTGTAATGGAGCCCAAATCCACATGCACCTCCTACCCTCTCCTGTTTGGAGAACTGCAGATGCCATTGAATTGAACTGAAGAAATGTCTTCAAACGTTTTCTACAAGTCCACCTGGCTTTATTTAACCATGACCTGGATGACTGAGAATTTTCCAAAACAACACCTCTTCAGCAGATGTAACAAACAGTGGGTAATTTTCTTCTACAAATTACACCTGACTGGGCTTTAAAAATGGTCAGTACAATCTCAACGTCTTGATGATGAAAAGTTATCATAGATTTTTATATAACTTGAAAAATGTGGCCAATGAGGCAGAGCATATGTGCAAAACAGGAAGTTGTTTTTGTACATACAGAAACAGATGTAATCTCTACTTGCAAGTGTTTTGAGGGTGTGCGTTACTGCAGAGGTGAGGGGTGTGTTGCTTTTTTTCATTCCATCACTGTCACTTAACTAATATGTACCCAACCTAACACCGGCTGAGCCCTTGTCAGATGTTAAGGGAAGAGCCGGTGCACCAACCAGCACTTGAGACTCTGAAACAAACTCTACAACAACAAACAAGAAGTCTACAATCTGAGGAAATTAATTTTTGTGATCTGTTATCAGACCCGTTACGGAAAATGAGAACATGAGAGTTTCCATTAAATCAAGCATAAAAAAGGAGCAGCACAACATATGATATCTTTCATATGCAGTAGTTACTTGATGGCAATATGACTACTGCACATCCACACACTGATCTGTTAGATTGAAATAATAAATTATACAGCTAGTGCATGTCACATGCACACACATTGTGTGCGCGTTCATGCATGTGTGTGTGCGCGCGCGCGTGTGTGTTTATGTCCAGAAAGAAAAACAGCAACAAGCAGAAAAACTGGCTTGAAGCGCAGTCCTCATTTTCAAACATCTAACGACATACACCTGATAGAGGCTCAATCTCTCCAATCAGAGAAAAACGTCCACCCTCTGTTATTCTTTCTCTCCCCACACTGGCAAAGAGGAGGAAAGAAAGAACAGGAAAGCACAGCTGAGAACACAATAAGTGGCAGCAGGGTTCAAGTCCTTGATATTTAAAATGCAAAGACTGACTGACTGCTCAGCAATGAATTCCAGTAGAACTAACTGAAGAGCAGAGGTAGTAAGACCTGAGGTCTGTGGACGACTAGCTGGTTACATTTCAGCTTAGGCAGCTTTAAAACACAACTCACCCACATCCGGGTCAGTGTGTCACCTTCATCGATGTTATTTATCTATGGCAATCAAATTTTTTTTGCATGTGCTACAGTTCCACATTCAAGGGTAACAAACTGATTGGCTTTGCAATCAGAAATGTCCAAATATAGAAATGCAAGAAACAAAAAAAAAGAAAGAGAACAAAGCAGAATGGGTTCCTATGTGGCAGCTGAGACCAGGAGGCTGTCTGTTTGGCATATGGAACCAATTTGAAATGTTGAAATGGGAGACTATAGGGACAGTTTGACAGACAGTCAGCTGACACCAGATCAGAAAACACTGGTTTGAACTGCCAGCCAAGTTAACCTCTTTATACAAACTTTGAATGAAAATATCAGAAAACAATTATGTACTCATATAATATCATTGATTACATTGAGTCACACTGGGAAGCATGTGCATTTGTTTACGTAATGTGCATATGCAATGTTTAATTCCTGGATGTGTCTCGCTATCCAGTGGAAACAATGTGGAATGAAAAATGTTCAACTGGCTATTTAAAAAAAACAAGACTGACAAATTCAATCTTTCAATTTCCTGAAATTGTGAACTAAAGTTTCTCTTCCTTGTATCTCGTGTTGCATTCTATGTCATACTTCTGTTACTGTGCTTAAATGTAGCATAATTCATGCAAATTTTTATCCTTGCTTATTGGATGATGCAATAATAGCACAATGACAGCGACAACATTTGACGAACATCATGTCACTTTTAAAATGATCCAGCTTTTTGAATTCACAAGTAATTGTCATGCAAAAACGATACTTCTTGTTGATACAGTACACCCAAACTGGCCAGGTTGTGTGGGAGTATTTGCAACACTACACAAGTGTAGTATCCCGTGTTCTCTGAAAACACTGGCTGATCCCCTGCCCTGTCTTGGGTAAGTCAATGTCATTGTAAAATAAACTATTAGCAAGGCAAGGCAAGTTTATATACAGTGTGTGTATGTGTGTGTATATATATATATATATATATATATATATATATATATATATATATATATATATATATATATATATATATATAAATTTAATGTCCCTCTCACCCTTGTAGGGTGGTATCTGTGTGTCATCCTCAAGCTCGGGTCCTCTACCAGAGGCCTGGGAGTCTGAGGGTTCTGCGCAGTATCTTAGCTGTTCCTAGGACTGCGCTCTTCTGGACTGAGGCTTCAGATGTTGTTCCAGGAATCTGCTGGAGCCACTCTTCCAGTTTGGGGGTCACTGCCCCAAGTGCTCCTACTACCACGGGGACCACATTAACCTTGAACTTCCACATGTGTTCCAGCTGCTCTTTTAACCCTTGATACTTCTCAATCTTTTCATGTTCCTTCTTCCTGATGTTGGCATCAGCTGGAATCGCCACATCTATCACCACTGCTCTCTTCTGCTCTTTGTCCACCACCACTATGTCCGGTTTGTTAGCTAGCAGCTGTTTGTCAGTCTGGAAGCTGAAGTCCCACAGGATCTTAGCCTTGTTGTTCTCAACCACCTTTGGTGGTATGTCCCATTGGGATTTGGGTACTTCTAGTCCATACTGGGTACAGATGTTCCTGTACACTATCACAGCTACTTGGTTGTGCCTCTCCATGTATGCTGACCCAGCTAGCATCTTACACCCTGCTACCACATGCTGGACTGTCTCTGGGGCTTCTTTACATAGCCTGCACCTTGGGTCAGATCTACTGTGGTAGATATTGGCCTCTATTGCTCTTGTACTTAGGGCCTGTTCTTGTGCTGCTATGATCAGTGCCTCAGTGCTGTCTGTCAGTCCAGCTTTATTCAGCCATTGGTAGGTCTTCTTGATATCAGCCACTTCCTCTATCTGACGGTGGTACATGCCGTGTAGGGGCTTGTCCCTCCATGTTGTCTCCCCCTCCTCCTCCTCTTCCTCCTCAGGTTTCTGCTGTCTAAGGCATTCACCAAGCAGTTCGTCTGTTGGGGCCATCTTCCTGATGTACTCTTGGATCTTTGATGTCTCATCCTGGACAGTGGCCCTGATGCTCACTAGTCCTCGGCCCCCCTCTTTCCGCTTAGTGTACAGCCTCAGGGTGCTGGACTTGGGGTGAAACCCTCCATGCATGGTGAGGAGCTTTCTAGTCTTAATATCTGTGGCTTCTATCTCCTCCTTTGGCCAGCTTATGATCCCAGCGGGGTATCTGATGACTGGGAGTGCATACATGTTGATGGCTCGGGCCTTGTTCTTGCCATTCAGCTGACTTCTCAGGACTTGCCTTACTCTCTGGAAGTATTTGGCTGTGGATGACTTCCTTGCGGCCTCCTCATGATTGCCATTAGCCTGTGGGATTCCAAGGTATTTGTAGCTGTCCTTGATGTCTTCTATCCTGCCCCTTGGTAGGTCAACCCCTTCAGTTCTGATCATCTTGCCCCTTCTAGATACCATCCGGCCACATTTGTCTAATCCGAATGACATCCCTATGTCGTCGCTGTAGATCCTGGTGGTGTGGATCAATTAGTCAATTTCTCGCTCATTCCTGGCATACAGCTTGATGTCATCCATGTAGAGGAGGTGGCTGATTGTTGTCCCGCTTCGGAATCGGTATCCATAGCCACTCTTTGTGATGATGTGACTGAGGGGGTTCAGGCCTATGCAGAACAGCAGTGGTGATGGTGCATCCCCTTGGTATATGCCGCACTTGATGTTAACTTGGGCAATTGGCTTGGAGTTAGCCTCTAGGGTTGTATTCCACATCCCCATTGAGTTCTGGATGAAGGCTCTTAGTGTCCTGTTGATCTTATACAGTTCCAGACATTCCAGTATCCATGTGTGTGGCATTGAATCATAGGCTTTCTGGTAGTCTATCCAGGCGGTGCACAAGTTGGTCTGCCTGTTCTTACAGTCTCTGTGTACTGCTCTCTCCACCAGTAGCTGGTGCTTGGCTCCCCTGGTGTTACTACCAACTCCTTTTTGTGCCCCGCTCATGTATTGATCCATGTGCCCACTCATCTTAGCCGCCATGATGCCTGACAGGAGTTTCCATGTCATACAGAGACAGCTTATTGGCCGGTAGTTGGATGGTGTAGATCCCTTCTGTGGGTCTTTCATGATCAGGACTGTTCTGCCTTCAGTCAACCATTCTGGGTGCGTCCCATCCCTTAGCAGCTGGTTCATCTGTGCTGCTAGACGCTCATGGAGTGCTGTCAGCTTCTTTAGCCAGTATGTATGGATCATATCGGGGCCCGGTGCTGACCAACTCTTCATCTTTGACATTCTTTCTTTCTTTCTTTCTTTTATATATATATATATATATATATATATATATATATATATATATATATATATATATATATATACATACATATGAACATATATTTTTTATTTAAAAAATGATATATGTATCATAAAATAATATTTATATATCGATATCATACTACCTAATCCATACCTTTTAATACCTAAATACCGAATTAATAATACAAAAGTAATTTCCTTACAGGGATTATTAAAACTTATTTATTTATTCATTCCTTCACACACATATATATATATATATACACACATATGTATATATATATGTGTATATATATATATATATAGGTAATGCCGTAGGGAAAATTACATTTTTTATTATTAATTACGTACTATAATTAATTTATATATTATTATTATTGATAAAGGTAGGATAAATTTAGCATTATCATACCATAACTCTAAGCCTTATGGCCTCCCCTTGATCAAATAAAACAGATTACATTTGTCCAGTTTGTAGGTTGTTTAAACCATTAAATTGTTTTGTCTGTCGTCATATAAATAAGTTCTCAATACCTGTGTCCTTTAACTTATTTAGAGTTTGACTTTGAATGAATAATTTCATATCAGTGTTACATTTTTTTTAAATCAGCTGAGTCCACCTTTCTCTCTGACGGCAGGTCTAAAGCTGCAGTCAGAACCGGACTGGCCCTGGATCTGCTGACTCAGCACCGACTGTCACAGGTTCCGCTCCGGTTCGCTCTGACGCGGGGGAGCCGTCAGCGGTCTTACCATGGTTCACGTCCCGGTGGAGCGCATCCCTCCCCGGCCCCTCTGAGGCGTTTCACCGTGAAGACATCCACGGAGGTTTCTGGAAGTTACTCCGGACAGCCGCTGGTCCTGAAGCTGCAGTGGCGCGCGACTCGCTCCATAACTTTAGTCAAAATTAAATATAAAAAAAAATATGATCACAAATTACGAAACAGGAGTAGTTCTGTCAACACATTATCTCAGCGGCACAGGTGACGTCACCACACTGCCGTTTGATCGGTGAATACTTGACACTGACAGACTCGCTGTCGCGAGCTCAGCCTCAATTCCCGGGGGCACGCGCTGCGACTCGCGCGCGTCTGGAAAAGCTGATTTCAAAGTAAAAGTCCACGTGTTCAAGGAGGAAGTGACAGAGAATGTCATCAGTGTGAGGAGGTTTCTTTCCACCAACAGGAAACTCCATTAGTCTTTGCATTGGAAAGCGGGCAACGTTTGCCTACCTAACACATAATTAGATTATAAATGTCTCATATTATCCAACCCAAGAGAAATACTGTACAAGTTTAATGCCTCGGTGACAAGTTTTTGTTAGATGTTTTTGGAGTTCTTGGATCATTTTGCGTCTAAAAATAACTACCCACTAGAAATAAGTTAAATATCTTATGGCATGCAAAAGTGTACCAAAGTTAGTACGCATTTTATTCAATAAAATTATCGAACGATAATTGAAAAAAGAATACAAAAGGTAAAGATTTCACCTCATGGAACTTAAAGGGCACGATTGCGTTGCTGTCATTCATTCATTGTAAAAACGCGCCAGGAACATCCACACACAGAATGTTTAATGGTGTTAAATAACTCTCAATGTATGCATTGACATGAAATATTGGCACAGAAATAAAATTCCTCTGCTCCTTTTTGTACAGTTCAATTGTTTCATTATATTTTATTCTACTTTGCAGCTGTGACTTTGTGACTGAATTGTGACACTACAAATATGTTATGAACTAAGTGGTGATATCAAAGGAACCTTGAAATTTTTTAGTTCAAAATTATATATATTTATGTAATTGCCCCAAGAAGAGGATGATTACATCATGGGACATATAGTTCATGGTCAATTACATACATATTCCCATCTCTTAGTGTTCAAATTCATTCACCTTCTACAGCCACTTGTGACTTATTAAGGGTCATAAGTCACACTGGAGCCTATCCCAGCCGACTATGGGCAAGAGGTGGAGTACACCCCAGATGAGACGCCAATTCATCGCAGGGCCTCACATAGCCAAACACCGACTCACGCACACATTCACAACTGTAGTCAAATTTAGAGTGGCCTATCTAAATCTGGCAAACCTAGAAGGAACCTAGAGAGAAGTAGATGTACGGAGAACATGCAAACTCCACACAGAAACTCACCAGGTAGAGTAGAGAGTATAACTTTATTTATCCCTTAAGGAGGTTCCGTCAGGGAAATTAATTTCTCCGTCGCACACAGCACAGTAAGTACACAAAACACAGAAAAAGCACACAGAAAGCACCAGCACATAGAAAGTAGTACAACACCAAATAAAAAGAGTAATAAATAACCCATCAAGAATATGTAAATAGAAAATCATAAATAGGCATAGAAATATAAAATAAACAGGCCTGGTTAAGTATGGGTATACTGAAATGTCTATAGTGTTTGTATTGTTTTTGCTTCATTGTCTGTGTCATCCTTCACTCTCGTGTGGACTTTCTTCTTCTTCAACTCCCCCAGAGAGGAGTTGAGTAGTTTAATGGCTCAGGGGATGAAGGAGTTCTTCAGTTTATTTGTCCTGCATGTTGGGAGGTGCAGCCTCTGGCTGCTTAGGCTTCTCAGGCTCCTCTGGTTGTTGGTAACGGTGAGCAGAGGGTGGCTGACATTGTCCATGATGTCCAGCAGTTTGACCAAGGTTCTCTTGTCTGCCACCGTTGCCAGAGGGTCCAGCTTCATCCCGACCCGGAACCTTCTTGCTCTGATGCAATAACCAGGCGCAGTGGGTAGTGCTATTTACTATATGATTTAGAAGAAGAAGTACACTTTATTAATCCCACAAGGGGAAATTTACATTGTCACTCAGGTAGTATATACAATCTGTGTTAGTTTTTTAACAGTATATACAGGCCCACTGAACACTGCACACAAGGAGGCCTGTAAGCATGCAGTTAATACACACAACAAACTACACACATTGGGAGGCAGAGTGACGGGCAGCAGCTTCTGAATGCGCCCCAAATTGAGCAGCTTGTAGGGGGGACGGCGCCTTGCTCAAGGGCGCCTCGGCAGTGGCTGGGAGGTGAGCTGACACCTCCCACTGTCAGCTCACACTCCTGGTGGCATCATGGCGGGAGCGGGATTCAATCCACCGATGGCTGGGGCGATCTGTCCGCAGGACATCTGCTCTACCGCTGAGCCACTGCCGCCCCATAGGGTCAGCTTCAGATTCATCAGCAGAAGCTTTAACATTAACCTTAGAGCATTCAGTGGCAGGACAGTGACATGGCTGTCCCCTCACAACACATATCAGCTGACTTCCAGGTCAAGTTCTCCAGCCCCGTAACCTGTCCTTCCTCCTCAACTACAGACAGAAGCTGTCCTTTTCTGCCTCCTTAACCAGGCATTGTAATTCTGCGCTGCAACACACTGGGAATTCTGAAATTTTATGAATGAGTTTCATTTACAGTAGTGAAAATGTACAGCACCAGATAAGGAATCATACAAGCACGACCTCTACCACTGTCTCAACTGATGTACTCAATTTATTTCCAAGGAAGATTTAGGGTGCTCTCTAGTGTTCAACCAGGGTCTTACCACACACATATACATTATTGTGCAGTCGCTGTCAAAACCAGCAGACAACACTTCCTCCAAGTACTTCAGTAACATAATACCATTTAACAGGCTAAGAGGTCATAAAGTAACATGAAAATCCATCTTAACCATCTTATCCATGTTAGTTTCCTTTGCATTGGAAATCTTGTTTACAATGCAAAATATGTCAAAATATAAGATAATAATGAGATGTTCCATAAATATAAATTTGGAATTTTACTGTTCACAATTTACAGCAAATTTGCACTGGATGTTTGATGTGTGTGAATGTGGCCCTACTAGGAGTCATGCTGGTTGTAAAGTCTGACAGCTGCAGGACGGAGACTTGTGCCATTGTTCCTTCAGGCTGTGGGTGAGGAAGCCTATTGCTGAAGGAGCTCTCCAGTGTTGTTAAAATGTCCTGCAAGGGGTGGGAATCGCTTTTCATCATGGATGAAAAGCGATGAGATCTTGGATAGCGAGAAGATGCCTGAGGAATGGAGAAGTGTGCTGGTGCCCATTTTTGAGAACAAAGGAGATGTGTGGCATTGTTACAACCCTGCTGAATATGACTATGGTATGTGACTAAGTGGCAGTAACATAAACCAAAAACCCGGATGTTAAGTAAACGGAAACTCAAGCAGCTGAAAATGGAAATAAAGTGGAGCGAACACAAAAGACTTTTCAGTTGTGATGGATGTTTTTATATAGTTCAATACGAGACTGGAACACAAAACCGGTGAGACTGCCAAACTAAAAATGATTGTTACATGGTCTAGGGCAATAGATGTTGTCAAAATTAACAAAAATAATCTAGAACAGAAACACCAACTAAACAATGCAAGTAACTAAACAAGAAAATAATAACCCTACCTACCTACACTACTGAGACAGTCAGAAACTGACCAAAAATACAATAAAAAGACAACATCCTCCTAACTAGTGTTTCTAGACAGAGGAATACCAAGTGTGGTAATGTATAGAGGCCTCTGTCTAGCTACCCCTAGGCCATGGACTAACAACATACAAATAACTAACAAAGGATAACTAAACTAAAATGGCAGTACTCACCACACAGAACATGAAACCAAGATAGAAGGAGAGCTGAGGTGAGATAGATTCAAGATGTAGCCCCTTCTGAATGGCAAACAAAGAACTTATATATCAGGTGTGTTTGGAGCGGGACATGCAATTTCAGGTGATTGTGGTAACTTGCTGCAGGTGGAGTGATCAGCAGGTAAATTGGAAGCTCCTTGTTGGACAGCTCCCGGCAGGCACTGGACCTGGATTGGGTGCTCTGGGCCTAGAGAAAACAAAACACAGGACACAGACACACCACACCCATCTCTCCCACATACACCCACATGCACATTCACACCTACACACAGTACTCACAAAATACACACGTAGGCATACGTAACACGTCCACCCACAAGAACAAACATGTACTGGTTACATACATGTTTGTTTAAAACAAACCTGGAACAACCTGCATGGTTATAACTAAACCACAGTACGCATCTATAGTGCAGTTGTCCCCGCTATCACACACCCTTCAAGCCTCTAATGTGCACGTGATAAAGCATCCGCCAAAACATTATCTGTACCCTTCTTATGTCGTATTTCCAGGTTGTAGTTCTGGATCACAAGAGCCCAACGCATTAAGCGCTGGTTCTGGTTGTACATTCTTGTTGAAAACACTAAGGGATTATGATCGGTGTACACCAACACAGGGTCGGAGCTAGATCCTACGTACACTTCGAAGTGTTGCAGTGCCCACAATAAAGCAAGGGCTTCCTTCTCTATAGTGGAATAGTTTAGTTGGGCTCTGTTAAACTTTCTTGAAAAGAAACAGAGGGGGTGATCAAATCCGCCTGTACTTTCTTGAAGTAACACGGCACCAGCTCCCAGAGCCCTCGCGTCAACCTCCAGTTTAAATGGAAGTTTAAAGTCTGGAACGGCTCATACCGGGGCACTACATAACAGCGCCTTGGCGCTCTCAAAGGCATGTTGACATTCAGCAGACCAGCTGAACTGTCGGGCTGAACTAAGAAGACTAGTTAAGGGGGCTATAACTGAACTAAAATTCCTACAAAAGGAGCGATAATAACCAGCCATGCCTATGAACCGGCAAAGCTCGCGCTTGGTCTTAGGCACAGGAAAGGTAGCTATAGCCTTAACCTTAACCTCCAAAGCTTTAACTGTACCCTGTCCAACCTGCTTCCCTAGATATGTGACTGTTGCTTTACCAAATTCACATTTTGCAAGGTTAACAGTTAACGAAGCATTTGCAAGCCTATCAAACACTAACTTTAATATCCTGGTGTGTTCCTCCCAAGTGTCTGTATACACAACCAGGTCATCAAGATAGGCATTGCATCGGGGAACATCTGACAGCACAGTGTTAACCATCCTTTGGAAGGTGGCTGGAGCATTACGCATCCCAAAGGCCAGAACATTATACTGCAGGAAATCATCAGGTGTTACAAATGCTGAGATAGTGGAAGCACGAGGGGTTAATGGGACCTGCCAGTAGCCTTTGAGAAGGTCAAGTTTGCTAACAAAACATGCAGAACCGATGTTGTCAATACAGTCCTCCATCCGTGGGAGTGGTAGGAATCTGGGACTGTAACGGCATTTACCTTTCGGAAGTCAGTGCAGAACCTGGACGTACCATCGGGCTTGGGTACCAACAAGCACGGCGAACTCCAAGGACTTGAGCTGCTACAGGCTAGGTTGTTTTCTAGTAAGTATTTAACTTCCTCTTTCATAATGGCACGTTTTGTATTGACACGGTAGGGATGCTGACGGATTGGTGCCGAGTTGGTCACGTCAATATCGTGCTGGATGACTGTAGTGCGGGTTGGAGTATCACTAAAAATCATAGGATAATCACGAAGCAGTTTCACAATATCCCTGTACTGCTCATCACTGAGGTGGCTTAAGTGAGTTTGTAAGTTGGTCAATATTTCTGAGTTGGATAATCTGGCGCATTGCTGTGAAGCATTCCGTAGCACTAGGCCATCCTCATCATTGTCTGATCGATATACCGTGGACACGGGGACAACAGAGCCGGGTGAGACATTCTCCTCTGGCTGAGGTCTAGTATGATACAGCTTCAGCATGTTGATGTGAAGACTTACGTCTACGGTCAGGTGTACAAATGATGTAGTCAGTGTCGCTGAGCTTCCCCTCAATGGTATACGGACCTGAAAAACGGGCAGTGATGAGCCTTGAATTGGCAGAAGAGCCAGCACTTGATCTCCAACATTAAATGAGCGTACCACAGTGCCTCGATCATAACGAACCTTCATGGTGCGCTGGGACGTGCCAAGGCCCTCCTTTGCTAGAGCGTAGGCCTGATGTAGACACTCTCGAAACTTACTAACATACGTTAGCACATTGATGGACTTAGTGGCTGGACCTGAGGACATCACCTGCTCTTTCAGGACCTGCAGAGGGCCCCGAACAGTGTGCCCGAAAAACCAATTTAAGTGCAAACAAAGCAAAGGGGACACCCTCGTCCCAGTCTTTCCCACTCTCCAAACAATACTTACGTAGCACTGACTTCAGAGTCTGATGCCAGCGTTCCAAGGCACCTTGTGATTGTGGATGGTATGCTGAAGAAACCTTGTGTGTTATACCTAATATTGCCATCACCTGTTTGAAAATGTGTGACAGGAAATTAGAACCTTGGTCAGTTTGGAGGGTTTTAGGAAAACCAAAAGTGGAAAAAAACTTGTCAACGCTTTGACTATTGCCCTTGTGGTAATTACACGAAGTGGTATCGCCTCTGGGAATCGAGTGGTGGCACACATGGTCAGTAAATATTGATTACCGGATTTACTTCGCGGCAAAGGCCCCACACAGTCAACGATGACCTGGCTGAAGGGTTCCCCTACTACTGGGACTGGATGCAGAGGGGCAGGTGGAATAGCTTGGTTTGGCTTTCCCCCAACCTGGCAACTGTGGCAAGACCTACAATACTGGACCACCATGGATTTTAATTTAGGCCAGAAAAAATGTTGTATCACTCGATTGTATGTTTTGGATATGCCCAGATGACCAGCCCAGGGATTGTCATGTGCCAATGACAACACCTGCTGGCGATACTCTACAGGTACCACAACCTGGGTCACTACACCCCAGTCCAGGCCAGCTGAAACAGGAGAGGACCACTTTCTCATTAAAAGTCCTTCCTCCACATAATAGGCTACTGGTCTGGTTTTTGCAGCATCAAGAGTGATGGCAGCTTTAAAACAAGGGGTAAATGTTGAATCCCTTTTCTGGGCTACAATGACCTGTTCTCGAGTTATTGGTAATGTTATGGAAGGCATATCAGCTTTGAGTGATTTCTCTCCAACCTGTTTAACCAGGCACTCAGGTGGTAGAATATCACACGTAAGGGGAGTGGCTAAAACTGTCTCTGCAAGGTTAACCTGCTCATCCCACTTTCGGGCTTGTGAGCGGGTGAGCACACAAGCAGGATAAATCCCAGAGGATTCTCCCGCGTCATCTAAAGAAATATGCATCTCAGGTTGTTTTAGGACCTCTAACACAGGGTAGACTTTACCTCCCACTATATCATTCCCCATGATAAAATCAATGCCTGGCACGGGTAAAGTAGAGCGCACAGCTACAACCAGAAACCAGGCTGGTGTCAATTTGAACCTGGTGCAGGGGGACTCTAACATACCCCATCTCAATGCCTTGCACAATAACACTAGAGCCGCATGCGGTCGCATCCGACAAAGGCAAAACCCCATCCAATAAAAAGGACTGTGACGCTCCGGTGTCTCTCAAGACACAGACTGGCTTTGCAAACTCTGGATTCCCAATAAGGGAAACTGTACCCTCAAAGGTAAATGGTTCATAGCAGTCACTGCCATTAGCAGTGCCAGCACTCTCTTGTAACACAGTGTGAACAAATACCGTGGGTTTAGATGAGCTAGCATTTTTTTTCTTAGCAAGGAAACAGTCAGCTATGATGTGCCCCTTTTTGTGACAGTAAAAGCACTCTCGCTCCTCTTTGGTAAATGTGGAGGGTGGCTTGGAAAGAGATGCTTTGGTTGGAGCTACTTGAGCAGCATCCGTAGCTTTCACTCGTGATGGTACAAACACATTTTTATGCGTAAGGGTAAGTTCGTCCGCAAAAACTGCAGCCTCGCTCAATGAAGTCACTTTTTGCTCCTTCAAATAAATGACACAGCGCTCAGGCACACACTTTTTAAACTCCTCCAATAGGATTAGCTCACAGAGGGAGTTGAAGTCAATGACTTTTCTTGCTGAGCACCACTTGTCAAACAAATTTCCTTTCTCCCTTACGAACTCTACAAATGTCTGTGATGTTTTTACGATATTCTCTGAACTGTTGTCTATATGCTTCTGGCACCAGTTCATAAGCGCGGAGCACCGCAGCTTTGACTAAATCATAGTCCATGCTGTCTTTTAGGGAAAGGGAAGCTACAACATCTTGGGCTTTCCCAGACAGCTTCCCCAACATTAATGTGGGCCAAACATCTCTTGGCCATTTAAGGGCCATAGCAATTCTTTCGAATGTGGCAAAGTACGCGTCAACCTCTGTTTCTCTGAATGGGGGGAGATCTACAAGACGTCACACGTCACGCTCAGAGAAATGGGAGGCTGCTGTTACGTTCTCCAGCTCCAGTTTACGCAACCTTATTCTGGTCTCTGCCACAATTTCTAGTCTGCGCAGGGCTAGCTTGTGCTCCAACCCAAGCTTCAAAGCCTCCTGTGCAGCTTGCTTCTCCATCTGCATCCGAGCTAACCTAACTAAGCTTAGCTCTAGCTGTCCTGTCTGGTCCTAGAGCTACAGAACCAGTCTCAGAGACTGTCGGGGAGAACTCCTCACCATCAGATGGTTGGGGTGAGATCGCCAACACCTCTCCTCCACTACTCCCTGCCTCCTTAGGCTGGGCAGCGGGGTGACCATCCTCAAATGGTTTAGGGGGTATTTCAGGCTGGGTGACAAAGCCAAGCTCCAGTAATCTATCTGCTATGGCAGTCTTAATCTCCTGCTTTCGGGCACGCTTGCTAACAGCAATTGTATAGTGTTCCGCAATACAAAATAATTCATCCTTGCGGCAGTCATTCAAATATACAATGGATGGGTCACTAACAAAGGCCTCCAAATCAAACTCCTTACTTTTACCACCAGAAGCCATCTTTAATCAAATCAGGACTAGGCACCTCACTTGTACCACAGTACCCTACAAACCTTAGCAAAGGTGACCACACCCACAAAGCTATAGCAAGCTAGCCGTCAAAAGTACAAATTACTCACACCACTGCTCGAGAGGATCCCGGACGAGCCCCCATTTTATGTTACAACCCTGCTGAATATGAAATAACATATTTAAAAAATAATGTCAGTGTATTTTTTTAAATTTAAATACGTAGTACAACACAGTTCAACCAGTCACCTTTTTGCTTCCGTTAGCTAGCATGCACCAAACAATATAGGTGTGCCGTGTGTAAAAGTAGAGTAGAGTATTACTTTATTTATCCCTTTATGAGGTTCCGTGAGGGAAATTGATTTCTCCGTAGCACACAGCATAGTAAATACACAAAACACAGAAAAAGCACACAGAAAGCACTAGTACATAGAAAATAGCACATCGAAGTACAGAAATAAACTCCGCAATTTAGATTGCGCCTCTTTATACAATGTGCTGAATGGTGCGCAAAATACAGTAACTTAAGGACTTCTAAATTGGCAACTAAAGTTTATACGTATTAGTTTATTTACACAATTAGTTTATACGTATACTATAGACTATAATTATAGATATGCGCCTACCCTACAGTAAACAGTACCACAGCACTACACCTCTGCTTTATGCAGGTTATATCACTGTAGTTAAGGCTTATGCCTCTTACTTAGACACTACATGAAATAAGACAAGAATAACTCCCTCTCCACAGCAGTGAGGTGGAGGTGGTTACAGTTAGACAGCAAACTGGACAGGTCATTCAATACGGACTGTGTGTACAAGACGGGGCAGAGTAGGATGTACTTCCTGAGGAGTCTGGCCTCCTTCAACATCTGTCCTGAGTTCCTTGTCATGTTCTATCAGCCTGTCGTTCCATTGTGCTGTCATACGCCATTGTGTGTTGGGGTGGTGGGGCCAGGAAAAGAAGCAAGGGCTGTCTCAACAGACTCATCCGCAAAGCAGGCTCAGTGGTCGGGCTGAGCCTGGATTCTGTGGAGATGCTTCTGGAAAGCAGGACCATGTCCAAAGTCAGGGCTGTCATGGATAACACCAGTCACCCCCTGCACATCTTCTCCCAGGAGAGAAGCACCTTCAGCGGCAGATTGCTGTCACACAGCACCTCCACAGAGAGGCTGAGGTCCTCCTTCGTGCCCCATGCCATCAGAGGGTACAATGACTCTCTCAGGAGGAGCAGGGGGGAGGTGGCGAGGTCAGCATGCGGTTGAATGGGGGGGAGGAGATTGGATGTTAGTCTGTGCTGCAGTGTAGTGGGGCCAAGGAGTTGTGGTGTAAACAGAGACATTGGGATAATGACGTGTCTTAATATGTAAGTAGGCTGTACCTTACCCACCAGGTGGGCCTCCTGCTATCCTTCACTTTTATTCTATTTTATACTCTTTGTTCTTTAGTTTAGCATATGTTCTGTTAGTGTTGTACATATCTGTTAGCGTAGTGTATGTCTTGTGGTATGTCCTGTCCCGTGTTGTCAGTGTTTCTTTGTCTCCTGGTGTTTATCCAGGATTAATTTATTATGTGTGTCTTGAGCAGTGGATATGTGCAATTCCCTCTATTTATCTATCTGAAATAATAGAGTACAACACAAACTTTACCGAGGAAGATTTTCTCAAAAATATTCACACTCTGTAAAATGACACTTGTAGATGTACCTACATTTATAACAGGTAAAAGATGTGTAGTCAACTTGTGTAGAAAACTAGGGCATGGTGTGTTCATAGAGATTTCATAACACCAGTACTAATTAGACACATAAAAACAAATGCGTAACTGACACAACTGTCCTGAACTGAATGGAGGACAAATAAAATCGAATTAGATAAAGCCAGCATAACTTTTAAGTGCTTTTCACAATAATTACTCCTGTTACCTCTCAGGTTTTCCCTGTCATTTTCCTCCTGAATGCAGGTACCAATCAGCACCAGCAGGAGGGGTCGTTGTTCAAGTTAGATGGCATTACAGTCTTTCTTGATTGCTTACACACATTTTCTGCTAGCATGCTTCATACTCTCAGAACTCTACACACAAATCCAAAAAACATACACGCAATGGTCAAAACTTCTCACTTCTCCTGCAAAATGAAGCTTTACTTGCAAAACAATGTTATCTCTTCTCAAAATGGTGTTTTGTTGTCAAATGACAAAGACAAACCATCAAATGAGTAGACATTTATAAGAACCATTTGAAGACTGATGTGCTCAATGTAAAACACTGTGATGAATGGAAAACACTTCTCCTTTCATCATAAGGACTTGGGCCTTTTTTGTTCCGTGTTACACTTACTACAGACAGTACAGAAAAAAGTGTTGTCAAATATTTTAGAGTATTGTTTTTATACTAAGAACAGACAAATACACTGTAACAAATACATTATATTTTTCCCAACAAAAACAATGTACACAGTGTATATCCAAACCAACATAAAGTTGCAAATACAAAATAGAAAAATGTAGTTACAGTAAGAAAAGAAAAAGAAACTGTGCTGCATCCTGTCTTCTGTTTGGATTTGGCCACAACACCTCATCCACATCACAGGCAATGTTTTCCTCTGGCTCTGCCTCTGCCTCTGTTGGCATCCATTGTTCCAAAACAGACAAGCTCACCTGTTGCACTTTTACCCTAAAGCTGTGATTACTAATTGTAAAACTGTGTGGCAAGTGTTTGCTGATGTGGTGAGTTAGTGCACATAGTAGGGCAATTAAGTTTAGAATTTTGAATGACAGTGTATTCCTTGTGAAAACAAGAGATTTTCTTCATGAAAATTGTGCCTAATGCAGAGAATTGTGTGTAGTGTTTTGAAAAAAGTATGTCTTACAGTTGAAATTTGAGTGTAAAGCAGAATTTGTGTTTGTAGTTTAGCAGAAATGGTTCAGGGGGCTGGTGCATGAGTTACATGTTGTGGTCATTGTGTCTCAAGTACCAGAAAATGTGTGTAAGCAATCACTTACTGAGATTGTGTGTGTGTGTGTGTGTGTGTGTGTGTGTGTGTGTGTGTGTGTGTGTGTGTGTGTGTGTGTGTGTGTGTGTGTGTGTGTGTGTGTGTGTGTGTGCTAAATGCTTAACTGTAAATGTTTTGCTTTTTTGCTGTTGGCGTAAACTATTGGTGGAGTTACATAACTGAGAAACAGAGTAAAAAACAGAGTAATCAAACTTAAAGGGGCATGTCTGACTTATGATGACCAGGAAGTGCACCAGCGCGTCATTCCTATCTGAATTTGCCGATTTCTTAACTAGTTTAATTCTTAAAACTGATAAGGTCATTATTGTTGGTGATTTCAATATTCACGTGGACGACAGTAATGATAGCCTCAGTAGGGCATTTATGTCATTACTAGACTCCATAGGCTTTAGTCAGTGTGTACAGGAATCTACCCACCAGTTCAAGCATACTCTGGACTTAGTCCTGATTTATGGGATTGAAATTCAAGAGTTAGTCATCTTTTCACATAATCCTATCCTTTCTGACCACTGCCTGATAACTTTCAACATTCGGCTATTGTGTAATTCTCTTCTTGCAAAAAAAGTTTGTTCTAGAAATTTATCAGATCATACTATTTCTAAATTCAGGGAAGAAATCCCAAGTATGCTTAATCTAATCCCACTACTGAACTACACAGTGGGTCATTTTCCGAATTCAGTTAATGTTAGTTCTTCTCAGATTGATGAGTTTGTTGACGTTACTTCAGACTCTCTGCCAAAAACCTTAGATTTAATTGCTCCACTAAAAAATAAGACTATAAAACAGGGGATGCGAGCTCCCTGGTTTTAATTCTCATACCCACCAATTAAAGCAAGAATCCCGACAATTTGAGAGGAAATTTCTACTAAACTAGGAGAATACCGCACTGCGTGGCAAGATGGTTTACATAAATACAGGAAGGCACTTCGTTCTGCTAGAGCAGCCTATTATTCATCATTAACAGAGGACAATAGAAACAATCACAGGTTCTTGTTCAGTACTGTATCCAGACTGACAAAGAACCACAGATAATTTGAGCCTAGTATTCCATCAAGTCTCCACAGCAATGATTTTATGAATTTCTTCAATAATAAGATCCTGCTCATCAGAGACAAAATTAATGGAGTCCTATCCTCAAACTCTGGTCCTTCTTTAGGTCCCTTAGATCCGGAAAACACACTGCTGACTCCTGAACCCTTTGGTTCTATGGATGTCTTTTCTCCTATACAGATCAGTCAGCTGATTAAAATAATCTCCTCAACTGAACCATCCTCCTGTCTGTTAGATCCAATTCCAAATAAAGTCATCAAAGAAGTCCTACCTTTACTTAGCAACCACTTCATTAATATAATTAACATATCATTATATACTGGATATGTACCACGGTCCTTTAAAGTAGCTGTAATCAAGCCACTTCTCAAAAAACCTAACCTGGACCCTACTGTTCTAAATAATTATCGACCCATCTCAAATCTCCCGTTTTCATCTAAGATCTTGGAGAAAATAGTCGCTAATCAGTTACATGATTTCCTTAAATCCAACAGTTTATTCGAGAATTTCCAGTCAGGTTTCAGGGAACATCATAGTATGGAAACAGCACTTGTCAAGGTTAGCAATGACCTCCTAACCGCTTCAGACAGAGGACTTGTTTCTATACTGGTTCTCTTGGACCTTAGTGCGGCGTTTGACACAATTGACCACAATATTCTTCTGGCACGACTGGATCAAACAATTGGTATTAAGGGATCAGCACTGATGTGGTTTAAGTCCTATTTAACTGACCGTTCCCAGTTTGTTCACGTTAATAACGACTCTTCTAGGTCAACTACAGTTAGCTATGGAGTTCCTCAAGGCTCGGTTCTTGGTCCTATACTGTTTATCTTATACATGCTTACTCTGGGTAATTTGATAAGGAAACACTCCATCAACTTCCATTGTTATGCCGATGATATGCAATTATATCTCTCGATTAAACCTGATGAAGTCAATCAGTTGTACAAATTACAGGCGTGTATCAAAGAGATTAAAGATTGGATGACCAATAACTTTTTGCATCTCAATTCTGATAAAACTGAGGTCATCGTGCTTGGCCCAAAAACTGTTAGGGATGTAGTGCCAAGTGATGTAATAACCTTGGATGACATCACGTTTGAGGCCAAAACCACTGCGAGGAACCTAGGTGTCATCTTTGATCAGGATCTCTCACTTAACACACACATGAAGCAGGTTTCTAGAACGGCCTTTTTCCATCTCCGAAACATTGCTAAAATCAGGCATATTTTAAAAGGGAATGATGCAGAGAAATTAATCCATTCTTTCATTACTTCCACACTAGATTACGGTAACACACTTTTTGTGGCGGCACGGTGGAGTAGTGGTTAGCACTGCTGCCGCACAGCAAGAAGGTCAGGGGTTCAAACCCCATCATTTCCAACGTGGCCTTTCTGTGAAGAGTTTGCATGTGCTCTCCGTGTCTGAATGGGTTTTCTCCGGGTTCTCCGGTTTCCCCCCATTATCAGGAAAAACATGCATTTAATGAATATTAGGTCATATTGGCCCATAGTGGCGGCGCACCCAGGGTGCAGCGGCTCTAGACCAACTTTACATCTGGCCTTTCAATCTCATTGTACCATCCCTGTATAATGACAAATAAAGCTCTTTGTCTTGTCTTGTCTTTTTTCAGGCTGCACCAAAAAGTCGCTGAAGACTCTTCAACTAATTCAGAATGCTGCCGCCTGTGTTCTGACCAGGACCAGTACCAGAGACCATATTTCTCCAGTGTTGGCTTCTCTGCACTGGCTTCCTGTGAAAGCTAGGATAGATTTTAAAATACTCCTCCTCACTTACAAAGCCCTTCGTGGCCAGGCACTGACCTATCTGAAGGAACTTTTAGTTCCTTATAATCCATCTAGATCATTACACTCTCAACATACTGGCCTACTGGTGGTTCCTAGAATTTACAAAAGTAGGATGAGGGATAGCGCCTTTTGCTATCAAGGCCCTGTATTGTGGAACCACCTCCCTACCTCAGTTCAGGGGGCAGACACCCTCTCACTGTTTAAGACTAGACTTAAAACTTTTCTTTTTCATAAATTTTACAATTAAGGCAACTTAGGTTACTACGTTTATTTTTGTTTGTTTTTTTTTTGTTTTTTTGGTTTTTTTTTCTTATAGACCTACACTTCTGGAGACTCAACATCCAGACTCACTGAGTTCCTCTCTCCTCCTCCATCTCTCCAACCATCTCTGTTACTCCTCCTCCTTTCTGATCTCACTCTCCAAGTCTCCAATCACACTCTACTAACTCAACTTCTTCCCTGGAGTCTCTGTGCTCTATGTCCTCACAGGTTTTTCTCAGGTTCACCCCTCATCCACCCATTCGCTATGGACCTGCTCTTCCCATCCCACCAGTACCACCCCTAACCTAATCATTGGCTGGGGTCCTGCTTCCTTTTTCCTCTGCACCGCCATACTGTTCCACCCCTCATCCACCCATCCGCTGTGGACCTTCCTCTGTGGACCTGCACCTCCAAGCCCACCAGTATCACCCCCCATCTCTTCATGTGTTGTGGACCTTCTCCTCCAAGCCCACCAGTACCACCCCTCACCTATCCATCGGCTGGGGTCCTGCTTCCTTTCTTTCTCCGAGCCGCCATACAGTCATCCACGCAGCTGTAATTGTGCCTTGACTTTAGCAATGGGAAACATAACCTTAACCATATTGACACTGTCTCTATCTGGCCTATCTGCCACTCTCTCTCTGTCTCTCTCTCTCCGACCCTGTTCTTATCTTCCTTTGATTTCTTTTCCACCCAACCAGTCAAGGCGGATGGCTGCCCAAAAGAGTCTGGGTCCTGCCCGGAGTTTCTACCTCATCAAGGGAATTTTTCCCCACCACTGTCGCTTATGCTTGCTCTGGAGGGTTCAGTTGGGTTTCTCTGTCTGTTAAAGCACTTTGAAATGTCTGTTGCCATGATTAAGCGCTATATAAATAAAACTTGATTGATTGATTGATTGATTGATTGAGGTCAGTGTGATGGAATACCTTAGTGGATTAAACCTGGGCTTAGCCTCCACACCCCCAGGAGAAAATTCATTCAGCAGAGATACAGATGCAAAATCCAGATGGGGGATGATCCTCCCCCAAAAAATCTTGCACATAATCTTGCACATATACATACACTCTGTGTATGTGTATGTACACACATGCGCACACAAACACACACACACACACGTATATGTATATACAGTATACTGTATATCCCCACATATATGCAGTGCGCCCTTGTGCGATCGCGCATCAACAGTTGCGACTCCACCTCATCACGGATTTTTGGTCGGCAGTCACGTGATACCATACGTGCATTCTATTGGCTGACGGCATCCAGTAGTGCGCTTGTTCCGTCAGTCTTGGGACTTTCATGAGACACAAAAGTGCTTTAAACAGTCTATCAGACTGTGGGAAAAAGTAATACAGATAAAAGGTGGTTTAATATCAGTATCGGGAGGGTTCATAAATGTTTAAATTACCGTAAATAATAAGATGAATAGATCGCGATCTCGGATTCCTCAATCGCATGTGGTTCCTGGAATGGATTGACTGCAAAGACCGAGGGCGCACTGTATTTGAATAAGCTCACTTGAAAACCTCACGTTACGCTTTAACTACACCCACTACCTGTCAATCAAGCGTCTGTTCAATCACGGTGCCCAACCAATCACATCCCATCTGCCAGAAAGAATCACGTGAGCAATATGGCGTAAGGCATCGGACAGTGAAGCTTATTGTTGTGGTTACGCCTTTCGCCTACACGACAATGCAGATATCCAGGATGAAAACGCTGGCCAAAATGAAGATTTTTGAAAACGCCGGGTCTGCGTTGGCGTGTGGACGCTGTAACTGAAACTTTTTCTATCCCGGGTGCGTCTCCCTGCGAGGCACCCGCAGTGGGTAGCGCTGTTGCCTCATAACACGGCGGACCCGGGTTCGAGTCCCGCTCTGTGTGGAGTTCGCATGCTCTCCCCGTGTCTGCATGGGTTCTCTCCGGGTTCTCCGGCTTCCTCCCACCTCCAAAAGCATGCGCTTCAGGTTGATTGGCCGGTCCCAAATTGACCGTAGGAGTGAGTGTATGTGTGAGTGATTGTTTTTTTCTATGTGGCTCCGCGGTACACTGGCGTTGTGCCCGGAGTGTCCCCCGCCTCACGCCCTGAGACTGCCGGGATAGGCACCGGCTCCCCCGCGACCTGCGTAAGCGGATTAAGCGGGTTGAGAAAATGACTGACTGACTGCGTCCCCATTCTTTGGGGTTAATGCATTCCAGGAACCACATGTGAATCAGGAATTCCGCAATGTAGCGAGGAACTATTTGTCTTATTATTTATGGTAATTTAAACGTTTCTGGACCCTCCCCATACTGATATTAAACTACCTTCTATCTGTATTACCTTTTCCTACACTCTGATAGACTGTTTAAAGCGATTTATGTCTCAGTCCGAGACTGACGGAACATAGCACACTTCAGGATGCCGTCATCCAATAGAATGTGTGTATGGTATCACGTGACTGCCGACTAAAAATCCACAATGAGGTGGAGTTGCAATTGTTGATGCATGAATTCGCAAGGGCACACTATATATATATATATATATGTGTGTGTGTGTGTGTGTGTGTGTGTGTGTGTGTGTGTGTGTGTGTGTATATATATATATATATATATATATATATATACACACACATACATATATATAGTATATATATAAATGAGAGAGTGGGAAAGGGACAAAGAGGAAAAAAGGGTGATGTGAAGATTTTAAAACATTAATATGCTTTTAAATTTACAGTCTGCTTGTGCACCAAAACACATCCGAAAGATAAAAGTTCCAGATGTATACTTGTCTGAAAACAAGTAAAATCCATACAGTGCATTCACAAAGAAACATGGTTATGTGTGGAGACCCAGTGGAAGAAAGTGAGTGGGTATGTGTGTCCGTCTTAACACAAAGATCAGTTGATCATTCCCATCTTGGCGCTGACCTCTCTGCCTCCTCGCACATTCCTCATGTTCACAACTACGGTCCTACTGGACAATCAGCTGCTTCATCCGACTCCGCTGACCCCTGACCTTTACCCCTGACCCCTCAGCCACATGACCCCTACGACTTAAACTATATGACATTTTCATTCCAAACAAAGAGCTGTTTAACAGAACATTGTGTGTATAGAGTATGTGTGCAGCGTTGAGTACTGTCCTAGAGGACAGTACAGTACATATTTGTGCTCACTCATACTCGATCATTCCAGCTTATGAGGCTGCACAGGCTTTATGGACGACAGAAGGAGAATATTTCCGAACCGCAGAGACACAGATATAGTAAAGATGTTTCACTGTCACACAGTGACAGCTTTGTTCACTAGCAGCATTCCTCAGGCTTTACACTTCTGTACATTATTATACCAGAAGACTGCAGCATCATTCTAATGGCATTCATTTATATTGTTCTGTACTTAGGGCATAGCTTGTAAAAGTAAAGTGAAGAGGGAATATCTCATCTGCCATGTCCTAGAAAACAAAGGCAAATATGGAGAAATGTGCATCTTAGATACCAGTCCTGGGAGGCGTACATCAAACATTTCCTTGTCAACACTGCTGAGGTTATATCTTGCATCTATTTTGAGACGAGTTTCATTTGAATCTGCAGGAACTGGCCAAAGCTGGCCGTTAGAGACACGCACCTTAAAAACTACAAGGTCATGAGTCACAGTCAAAGATAAGAACAGGGCCTGGCTTCACAAACACATACTTCCACCGTTATCAGATAAGCTCTGTTGTATTTTTATTCTGCTGGATAGAGATAATTTACTGCTTTCAGAGGTCTGGGGAAACACCAGCCAAGACTTTTACCACCATGACGCAATGTTGTTGTTCAACTTTCTTTACACTCCTTTTTCATTTTTATTGTTTCTATCGACCCAGTCTTCATGAATCCTACATTTTTCTGTTCTGATGTCTGCTGTAGTGCTGATCTACTGTATGTGAACCTGTCGTGAAGTTTAGTTTAAGACTAAATGTTTAACTAAGGTATGTCCACTAAAGTTCCTCCACGTTTGTAGTCTGGAACACTATCAAGGTAGATTGGATATTTGTGCCCTCCCAACACCGTACAGTACAGTACAGTATTGACACTTAATATAGCTACAGGTCTTGTGAACAGGAGACAATCATCTTACAAGTACAAATAAATACAGAGAGATAAACTCAGCTTTGTGGACTCATTCCAGCGTGAGTGATGATAATACTCAGAAGACTGTTGTACTGTGGATGAGAAATAGAACCAACAGTGCATCTGTGTGTGTGTGTGTGTGTGTGTGTGTGTGTGTGTGTGTGTGTGTGTGTGTGTGTGTGTGTGTGTGTGTGTGTGTGTGTGTGTGTGTGTGTGTGTGTGTGTCCGCATGAATGCTCAGTCATGTGAGCGCTACAAAAAAAGGCTTCCCAAAGTAGATGTCTTCTGTTTTAATCACCCTAGAGCATGGATGTCGAAGTCAAATACACAAAGGGCCAAAAAAACGAATTTGCTTCAAGCCGAGGGCCAGAGTATTTCAGTGTTTATTAAAACATATTGAATTGATTACACATTTACTACTGAACCAAGAGCTGACACAGAACAGACAAAAAAGAACTTCCTTTAAAGAAAAATCACATCCTTGTCTGTGTGTTTCTGAGATGTTTGACGGTGCCTTCTTAGATTTAATTCTTTCATTACAGCCAAACTTTGTCTATACAGCAAAGACACAGGTTTGCCTTTTCCCTCCGTGAACATGTCCTCTGACTCCCACCTGCCTTGAAACCCCCTGTTCTCAGCGCTCACCTTGCATTTAGCCATTTTTTCGGAGGGGGGTAGCTGAAAGTTAACGTCTGCTTTTACTGTTGATGAATAATAAAGCCGAGGCCCCCTTGCTGCAGTGACTTTGCGGGCTACCGTTGCATTGTGGGGAATGTAGTGTTGGTGCATGAAAACACCAGCGGGCAGCTGTGGCCTGCGGTCCGGTTCTAATAGTAATTAAATATCATCCAGGGGACCATAGATAATTCATCTGCGGGCCGGACTTGGCTGCCGGGCCTTGACTTTGACCTGTATGCTGTAGAGGGTTCAAAGCATCTGGGTACAACAATTTGTTATGTTAAAGATGTCTATTGGAAAATCTGGAACATGGAACATAATTAATTGATTTTTGGTCAGCTGGTCATATGGTATTTATTGTTGTGTAAAGAGGCTCTAATTCATAGTAGAGAAATGGCTGCTTGAGTTTGTTTTTTTCTATAACCAAGACTAATTTATGTCCTGGTAGGGTGGTATCTGTTGGGTGTAACCACTGTTGTAGGGTGGTATCTGTGTGTCGGGTCCTCTACCAGAGGCCTCGGAGTCTGAGGGTTCTGTCAGTATCTTAGCTGTTCCTAGGACTTCGCTTCTTCTATACTGAGGCTTCAGATGTTGTTCCAGGAATCTGCTGGAGCTACTCTTCCAGTTTGGGGGTCACTGCCCCAAGTGCTCCTACTACCACGCGGACCACATTAACCTTGACCTTCCACATTTGTTCCAGCTGTTCTTTCAACCCTTGATACTTTCTCAATATTTTTGTGTTCCTTCTTCCTGATGTTGGCGTCAGCTGGAATCGCCACAACTATCACCACTGCTCTCTTCTGTTCTTTGTCCACCAGCACTATGTCCGGTTGGTTAGCCAAAAGCTGTTTGTCAGTCTGGAAGCTGAAGTCCCACAGGATCTTAGCCTTGTTGTTCTCAGCTACCTTTGGTGGTATGTCCCATTGGTATATGGGTACTTCTAGTCCATACTGGGTACAGATGTTCCTGTACACTATCACAGCTACTTGGTTGTGCCTCTTCATGTATGCTGGATCCCCACTGATCAAGGTCTGTGAAAGAACAATACTGTCAGTGTTTGGTCTGGTCCAAGGCGGAGGACTTTGTTACCTCCTGGCAAACAGGTGCTACTCTGCACAGCAGGATCATTGAAGGCTTCTGTCATCTGTAACCAGTGGAGGATGATAATAAAATGAGATTCCCCTCGCTTGTTTTTACCATGTGGGTCTTCCTCACATTACTCTTGTCATCTTCGTCCCTGTCTGTCTGTTAATCATTCTGTGGTGTTTGGGGTATAGTTGTAGTCCATTTTTTTTCTGTTTACTGTGAGGAAATCAGAGGAATCCTCAGTGTGTTTTATATCTTCTCTATACATTGCAGTTCTGTATGTTCTTCCTCATGTGTTTCTAAAGATAATTAGAGCAACAGAGTTGGATGAACTTTTCCAGACAGATGTGCTTTTTGTAGCTATGTCTTGAGAGTGCCTTAGGTCTGGTCTCTTTTCTCTGTCTTTCCCTCTCTGGCTTCATCTTGCTCTCATTGGTCTTCTTTTCCACTCTTTCTTTCCAGATATGTTTGCAAGCCCAGACATTGGTCAAAGGACCGACATTGGTTTCCACGGGGACAGACCAAACAACAGACATAAACAGTGATGTGAGGAGAAAGACAGAGAGAAGGATGAAAGAGAGCTAAGGTGAAAGGGCAAAAGAAGAGGGTTAAGGGGCAACAAAGAGAGGGAGTTGGAATCAATGTGGCTAGGAGGGAAGGGCCTGTGTGGATGGGCTACTTGCCTGAACAAAGACATCTTTAAAGATGGACCCACGCAAGAGAGAAGTACTGTGTTTTCATTTACTACTTTACTGCACCAGTACAAGAAGAACAGTTAATAAACCTTGCAGTGCGTTGATACAAAAGGCAGTAGATGAGGTCCCTCCAGCCTGTGTGTTTGCATTTTTAATGGTTCATGACTGGACAGGATATATTCAATCTGTCCATTTAGGTGACACATGTAAGTTCATATATCAGATTCCTAATGGATTGATTTCCACATATTCCCTGCTCTTCCCTGCTGCGGATGATCCTGAATCATATCCAATCAATGCTACATGGGAGGAAAAAACAGCTTTTAATTGACTTGAGGTTGACTTGAGTGAGATCATGTGACTTAATCCCCCAACATCTGGTCCATGTGCACTATTCTCCCACAATTCCATACACAAAGGAACTGGAGGAGAATGCACACAGCTGAGAATGTTTGACTGCATTAAAGACAGTGGTCAGAATTTTAGAAAGACAAAAGAAGAGTAAACAAGATTCCCTTATTTCATGCATAGATCTGAAAATGCTGGAAAATCAGGGCACTTTTTTTGGAGTGATCATATCAGACTAGGGTTGACTAAAAAAAACGTAATCCAAACAGACATTTTTAAATATTAGTTATGTTGAAGGATTTGAGACTGCCCACAGTCTGTTTAAGTCTGACAATCATGACAATCATCAGAACGGTCGCACTCCTAGATCTCCTGAGGTCCATAACTATCTCTTCTGTTGAAGTTTTCAATACTGATGGCTTCATTCTAAAATAAGCAGCATTTCGAGTGTGTTGTATTGAGCACCCAATTTCTGAACATGTGGCATTAATCATGGAGTCACGGATGATATTCATCAAGGTTGAAGCATGTTCTCTTATCCAGCTCTTAATCATGTCAATACCATTCCACCCAAATGGACCACCATGTCTGTGCCTAGATGCCCCAACCCAATTCCAATATGATGATGAATACCCTCTGTGGTCATCAAATTATTTATCCCCACCCGGATTTCAATGACAAATCCCTTGACCACCCAGTCACACCAACACCATAATCATTATATAATTGCTTGATCAGGACTTGAAGACCTGCCCCTGTCAATGTTAAAACACAATATGTTGCACTGCCCTTTGTGCTATATTTATTCTTCATATACACAAGCTTTCTTTTGATACAGGTTAACAATGTGAGGCAATTCTGTTTGTTCCTTTATGATAACCAAGCAAGAAATCTGATATTTAACTTGTATTATCTTTTTTTTTCATTCTCCCTCTTGAACTGCCATCTTATTGTGGTGGAGTTCGAGTACCCAAATTATCTCAGGAGGTAGGATCTCCCATGACAAAAAGGTCCTAGGTGACGGGACAGACTAAGAGCAGTCCAAAAACCCCTATGAAGAGAAATAAATCAGCGTGCTGGTGTTGGCTTGCTTATAGCCCCACAGGATACAAGCCCAAATGTGTTTTGTGGATCTGTTGGGAACATCTAGTGGAACCCTCTGTCAGCAAGGTTTTTAACTCCCACCTTCAATAGAGCTTCTACCTAATCCCTCAGAAGGCTGGGGACACTGAGTCTGAGTGGTCCATGTTTTCCACCTTTAGTATGGAAGCGGCTACTCAGAGCTGTGATCTCGATTGAATTACTGGGCGGTGGAAGGAATACTTTGAAGATATTCATAATCCCACTACAATGTCTAGAGGAAGCAGAGGCCAAAGGATCAGAGGTGGACTTGTCCATCACCCGAGCTGAAGTCACAGAGGAGGTTTCCAAGCTCCTAATTGGCAGGGATCCTTGTTTACTTTCTGTGTAGCACTGAGACTTTTGTAAATGAAAAGTGCATTACACAGTGCCTTGAAAAAACATTTGCCCCCTTACTGACTTCTGTGGGTTTTTTTGCATATTCATCACTCACGAAAGTTTCAGATCATCAAACCAATGTTAATATCACACAGAGACAACCCAAGGAAAGACAAAATGCAGTTCCTAAATGATGACTTAATTTACCAAGGGGGGAAAAAATACAAAATACTATCTGACCCTATGTGAAAAAGTAATAGCCCCCCTGTGACTAACCACAGATTTGGAACAGGTTAGTTCAGTTTCACAGGCCATACCCAAAGTTGATTGCTACCACTTTTATAGAATTAAGAAATTACATAAATAGAATCTGTTAGACAAGTCAAGTAGGCTACAAAATCTCAAGAACAAACGCATCATGAGAAAAAAAGTGATTGAAATCTTTCAGTCTGGAAAAGGTTACAGAGCCATTTCCAAGGCTGTGGGGCTCCAGCGAACCACTGTCAGGGCCATTATCAACAAATGGAGAAAACTGGGAACAGTGGCAAACCTTCCCAGGAGTGGTCGACCAACAAAGATTACTCCAAGAGTGTGACGACAACTTATCCAAAATACTGCAGGCCTCGCTGGCCTCAGTTAAGGTCAGTGTTCAAGACTCCACTATAAGAAAGACACTGGCCAAAAATGGCATCCATTGGAGAGTTCCCAGGTGAAAACAAAAGAACACAAAGGCTCGTCTCACATTTGCCAAAAAGCATCTTGATGATCCTCAAGACTTTTGGAGAAATATTCTGTCGACTGATGAGTCAAAAACTGAACTTTTTGGACGGTGTGCAGCCCGTTACATCTGGTCTAAAAATGGCACAGCATTTGATAAAAAGAACATGATGCCAACAGTAAAGCATGGGGGGAGCAGTGTGATGGTCTGGGGCTTCAGGACCGGGACAACCTGCTGTGATTGTTGGAAAAATAAATTCTGCTGTTTACCAGAAGATCCTGAAGGAGAACGTCCGGCCATCAGTTTATGCCCTCAAACTCAAGAGCTCTTGAATCATGCAGCAGGACAATGATCCGAAACACACCAGCAAGTCCACCTCTGGATAGCTCAAAAAAAGCAAAATTAAGGTTTTGGAGTGGCCAAGTCACAGTCCGGATTCAAATCCAATTGAGATGCTGTGGTGTGACCTCAAACGGGCAGTTCATGATAGAAAACCCTCCAATATGTCAGAGTTGAGACAATTCTGCAAAGAAGAGTGGGCCAAAATTTCTCCACAGCGGTGTGAAAGACTAATTACCAATTATCGGAAATGCTTGATTTCAGTTTTTGCCTCCAAAGGTGGCACAACACGCTATCAGGTTCAGGGTGCAATTAGTTTTTCACATAAGACCAGATAGGTTTGGATTTTTTTTGTGCCTTAATAAATTGAATCATCATTTATAAACTGCGTCTTGTATTTCGTTGGGTTGTCTCTGTGTGATATCAACATTGGTTTGATGATCTGGAACTTTTGCGAGTGATTAATATGCAAAAGAACGCAAAAATCAGGAAGGGAGCAAATACTTTGTCACGGCACTGTAAATAAAACATTATTATTATTACAATTTCCTCAAAATCAGACATGATTATTGTAATATTTCAAAGATTAAAGTTGATGTGAGACAGTGAGAAAGTCATTTTGGCTTTGGCCATTCAGGGAGCTGGTGACTGAAGGGTGTCCAAGCTAAGCAGCAGTAACTAGATAGATGATCTAGTGGAGTCCAGGCTCAGGGGGTGGAGGTGGCTGAGGACTTTGCTAAGACTCAGGAGATGAAGTGATAAGTTCTATAAAGAACTTATAGGGTGGTTGAGGTGAAGCAAAACGAATACACTGAAGAAAAATAGAAGATCCTGTTCAAATAAAAATTAAAGCACACCACTGTGTTGGTTAGAACTGGTGGTCTGATGAGAACAACTGGTATCTCTGTTTACAATGACAGTGGGACAGACAGAGCATGCTTAGGAGGTGGGAATGAGAGGATAATGTAGAAATAGATGATGACCTCCTTGTCTAGCCTTTTTGACTGAAACTGCTAGAGCTTCATTCTGTAGTACACAACAGATTTTGTTGCATGTTTGAACTTAAACAACTTAAAAAGTTTGTCCACATAGGCATGATGCATCCAGATTTAAACACTGGTTGGGAGTTTAACTATGACTGCAGGAGTATTAAGAGAAAACAGAACCTCTCATGCAAGGAATATTAACTAAATGTTGTATGCAGAAAACTGTGCTGCGTAATAGATCATGTAACAAACAAGCCTCACCCATTTAAACATGGAACTTATTAGTTATTTTCAATACACAATTTGTGGAGAGCTGAGTTATCCATTAAAAATCATACAGAATGTATGGATGTCTGCCAAGAACACATCGTGCCTTATACAGTGTGATAGCTGGTAAATCCCCGTTCTTTAAAAAACATGTTTCTCTCAAGAGGGAGGAACCCTTGTCTGCACAGAAACCATCAAAACTCTGCCACATAAAAACTCAGTGAACCTACTGCAGAAAATTTTTTCTGTTGGAAAACATGAGAGCCGAATGTACTGGAAGCTGTCATTGTAAAAGTTATACTTTACATATATTAAAACCATACTACCATAGTGACAAACATTGACAATAATAACTATCCATCTCTCACTTTAAAGCTTGCAATAAGCATCTGAGCCTTTACCTCAACCCAAAGATATTTTATACTTTGGGTATATCATCCTCCTCTCTCCAACCACCTCCACTCCAGGGGGCATCCCAGGACAGAGCTGGCTTTTTCAATCAGCTGTTGTGATGCTGCTCCAGACCATTCCAAAAAATGGCTGAAGCCACTACGGTGTCATGGAAGGTCTTCAAGGCCATGTTCAGACTAGTCACTATATCTGATTTTTAGCCCATCTAGATTGATGTTGCATATCTCCTTTGTAGTCTGAACAGTCCCACACAACATGAAATCTGATTGGGGAGGTAGTTTCATATCAGATATGGACAGATGCATCTCAGTCTGAACAGCTCCAAACACTCCGATCAGATATGGCGGACTGTGACGTCATATCTGCGATGCGAGAGCAAGGTGCCAGAAGGCTGAGCATCGCACATTACAGAGTGGTAAAAAATGGAAGAACAAGTTGGCGGTGTCTGGTGTGTGTGAGATTTTCGTTACCTCTACCAGAGAGTGATACCGCCAATATGCAAAGGTAACAAAACTTCATGTTCGTTGTTGTTGTTGCCGCCATCGCAATTATATAACCTCACACATCACCTATCTAAACGATGCCTCCTCCCCAACGTCGTTATTACGACAACTTGTTAGATCAGCCGATAATGTGCTAGTCTTGATCCCTAACGATGTGACCACAGTCATCTGATGTTTATGTTCGTGGGGCTAATTGAGCTTTGGTTTGTCTTTTCTGATTACAGCTGTGCTTGATGTGTACTAATAACAAATACAGTAATCACTTGCTTATTCGCTTTTCAAGATGCATGGCTTCACTACATTTTTAGTAGGTAGTCACATTCCGAGACTCACGGAACACAGCGCACTTCAGTGTGTTAAAGAAACACTTTTCTTTAGTACAAAAATCTTTTAAACAGTGTATAACAGTGTGGGGAAAGGTAATACAGATATATGGTAGTTTAATATCAATATGGGGAGGGTTCATAAACATTTAAATTACTGTAATTAGTAAAATAAATAGTTTGTCGCAATTTCGCGGAATTTTGTTTTTCACGGGTGGCCCTGGAATGCATTAACTGCTACTAACATGGGATTACTGTATGTACAATAAAATACTCAAGTCATAATTAATTTGGTGTTATTGGGTGTTATACATATAATCAATTAATCAATCAATCAACTTTTATTTATATAGCGCTTAATCACATCAACAGACATTTCAAAGCACTTTATCAGACAGAAATACCCAACCGAACCCGAAGTATAAGCAACAGCAGTGGGAAAAAACTCCCTCATTGAGGAAGAAACTCCGGGTAGGACCCAGACTCTGGTGGGCGGTCATTCGCCTTGACTAGTTGGGTGGAAATAAATACAGTGCTGATAGGGACAGGGTAAGGGAGAGAAAGACAGAGAGAGGGTTGGGATTTTCTGCAGTGACCGCAAACAAAACCAAACTATGTTTGGTTCCGGACATCCGGAACAAAGTGTGTTCCGGATATCCGGAACACACTTTGGGTGTCATTGTCTCCCGTTACCCCAAGATGGGACTGGCAGAGAAACAAGCTCTGGGTTCCCACTAATTCTCATTATTATTATTTGATTGATTGATTGATGTGAGAGAAGAGGATGCTGTGAGAGAAGAGGATGCAAAGGACAGGGTTAGATGGAGGCAATTGATTCGCTGTGGCGACCCCTGAAGGGAAAAGCCGAAAGGAAAAGAAGAAGAAGATGATTTGATTGATTGATTTTTTTCATCCATTTACACAGAAATGATCTATATTTCTCTTATGTTGATTGTAAGTGGCTATATTTCAAAATAAACGTCATCAACAGGGCGTTTACATCGAGCACCATGGGATGATCACAATTTGTGGTGTGCTCTTCTAGTGTGAGGTGCATGTTCACCAATATTCCCCATACTTTCATGATAGGCTCGAGCAGCTGAGCAGGTTTCTCTTTTTATAATTTACATGTCCCCTCTACAGATTTGTCCATACATGTCTGCAATCTTGCGTCTTATTTAGAACCCTAGTAAGTAGTGCAGGAGAGTTTGCATCCTATCCACATTGTTTCAGGTACTTTTGGATTTGGTTTTCATGGTTTGGATAAAGGTACTTCACCCTGTTTTGCACACAGTATGTGGGCAGTTTCTTTTTTGCAAGCCTGGTGCACCTCTATTCCGACCAGCAGTTCTGTTTGAATTGGGGATTTCTGATTGAGGTATAAGGCAGTGTCAGTTTATTCCACCTCTCTTTTATAAGAGCTACTGTATAGTGTTGTACATCACACCATTGAGAGGTCAGGGTTGTAGGCTGTGATTGTACACATGAGGTGGGGTTGCGATTGCCTTTGACTTATCCAACAACCCAAAGGGATCACACACAAAGTTATTTGTTTTGGTTTTGCTGCACCAAAACAAATAGAGGACTCAACAGGATATTAGTTCTATGTTCTTTCAAAGGGGGCATCATCATGGAGTGGGTCACCACCCTCAGTCTGCAACAGAACCCAACTGTTTTTCAGGACTGCTGAATCATTTACACAACCCAATCTGATACTTGTGGGATAAAGACAAACTTTGACTGACAGGCGCACATTATGACCCATCAGTGTTCTTCTTTTCCTTTCTTTTCCTTTCGGCTTTTCCCATCTGGAAGCACCTCCTGACACCCAGAGCCTGTCTTAACTCATTCCTAAAAGTCATGCAACACTCTTCCTTTTTCAGCTTCCATCATTTCGTCCTCTGCTCTGCCTTTGCCCTCTTCATCTTCCTCACAACCAGAGTCATCCTACACACCACCATCCTATGCTGTTTGGCTACACTCTCACCTACCACTACTTTGCAGTCGCTGATCTCCTTCAGGTTACACCGTCTACACAAGATGTAGTCTACCTGTGTGCTCCTACCTCCACTCTTATAGGTCAACCTATGTTCCTGCCTCTTCTGGAAGAAAGTATTCACTACAGCAATTTCCATCCTTTTTGCAAAGTCAACTACCATCTGTCCTTCTGCGTTCCTCTCCTGGATACCAAACCTGCCCATCACTTCCTCATCACCTCTGTTACCTGCACCAACATGTCCACTGAAGTCTGCACCAATGACAACTCTCTCACTTCTAGGTATGCTCTGCATCACTTCATCAAAGTCCAGCCAGAGTTTCTCCTTCTCCTCCAGCTCACATCCTACCTGTGGGGCATACCCACTAACAACATTGAACATCACACCTTCTATTTCTAGCTTCAGACTCATCACTCTATCCGACACTCTTTTTTACCTCCAGGCCATTCCTAACAAATTCATCCTTCAAGATAACTTCTACTCCATTTCTCTTCCTATCTACACCATGACAGAACAACTTGAACCCTGCTCATAAACTTCCAGCATTGCTACCTTTCCACCTGGTCTCCTGGACACACAGTATGTCTACCTTCCTCCTCTGCATTACGACAACCAGCTCTCTACCTTTTCCAGTCATAGTTCCAACATTCAACGTCACTACTCTAAGTCCTACACTCTTGGCGTTCCTCTTCTCTCTCTTCCTACGGACACACTTTCCTCCTCTCCTTCTTCAACCACTGGACCTCAGTAATGCTTGTGCATGTCAATAGGAACTGGTCCCTGCAGCAAGTTGCAACATGTGCTGGGTTGTCTGAACAGGAGATGATTCAGGATGACATGATCAACTTCCACTGTCTTGTTCCGATGCCTCTGGTCATGTATTGTATATCTGTCTGCAGATTTACTCACTTCTGACAAAATAGAATGTGTTTAGTCTTTGGCCAAGTGTGCGTTTTGAATTGTGCTTCTGCAGCATAATTTCTGAGAAATATGTGTCCATGCAGTCTAGACAGTGTGTGATAAATGATAGTCAGGCAGTTTCATGTGAGTTCCCCATCATCCGGCTGAAGAACTGGGTCCATGTAAGCCTACTGTCTCACACACATGCACACGCACACACACACACACATGCACACACAAACACACACGCACGTACGGAAGCACGCACACTCGTACACCAGTGACTGCAGTCATATTTTACAACTCATGACAAATCCTGAAATCATTTGACCAAAGTGACATCCAACCTCAAGGAACAGAAACACAAAGTGGTTCAGGGCACCACAATGAAACACACACCCGTCTGTTTTGCATCAAGTACATCGGTTCAGAGCTGAAAAAAAATTAGGATGAGGGAGGAATTGAAGTTTATATTGAAAGAACATGTTGAGGGAGAAGAAAAGAGGCTACATAGTTACAGCAATAGGAGACCAGGCTGGACCAGACAGCATTAAATCATGTTTTTTGAAATTGATCTACTATGGAAAACAAAGCAAGAGAAAGACCATTAATAAATCAAAATTACAATAAAAACGTGTACCATACATTTATTTCCTGTGATGGGCTGTCTACTGGGCTGCTTGGGGGAACAACACTCATAAGTTCAAAGTGCAGCTCAGCTGTAAAGTAGAACCAAGAGGAGAGAGGACACGGTGTAGTTTTAGCCTCTCTGAACATCTAAAGTTGTTTTCAAGGTCCTTCTCATCACCTGCACAACTTTAACGGACTGGGCTGTAGGAACGCTGTGATCAGTGACTTGTTGCATGGATGCAGTCTCACACTTATCCAACAGAGCTGCGTTAGTAGGGGTTTTTGAATATCTGAGCTCTGTAGTTTTGCGCTGATCCCAGTAAAAAATAGAAATATACCAGATCTTGATTGTCTCCTCGATATAGTGGTTTGATTTTTGCATGTCCTGATTGCCATTTTGTTTGTTTTTACTTCTATTATCATTCCTGTTTGATGCATCTCATTGTAATCTCTTTATTTCTAATCTTTGTAACCTTCTTTAATAAGATGATCTTGGACATATGAATCTTTTAAAGCTTTTCTCTGAGTGAACACATATTGGCTATTTCCTTTGTTTGTATTTCCAACAAATGTGCATGAAGCCGTCTCTGCTGACATTCATGCCTCTCAGCCTGCTGGGTTTCATTAGGAAGAGATGACCCACCCAAAAAACGACCTACGGCAGCTGCTACCAGTCCTAGCCAGCAAGGGAAATGAAGTCTTTCTTTCCTGTTGGGAAGGCACTTCCCTGCCAGCGGTTTGGCAGGTCGAGGGTAGAGAAAATGTGGGAGTTGAATGCAGGATTATGACTATAGAAAAGAGGGAATTATATTCATGTCCTAACTGCACTTCTTTTCGGTGTTTTACATCCTATACAGTGTGAACTCAGCGTTTTCCAACCAGAAAACCTGACACTGAATCTTTTAAGTACTTCCTTAGTGTTTCCTCCCCCGCCCTTCAATCCTCATGTTCCATTTGGTTAGAAACTTCAAGCAGAATGCATGGAAGCTGTGTGTTGCTCTCATTTTTGGATGTTCAGCAATTAATCTTTATCAATCAGATAATCTCAAATAATCCAGTGGTACGATATAATTTTATATTGCTGCGCACAATTGATATTCTTATACACTGCGCCAACATTGCTACAATTTGTGCCATAATATGTCCAATGCAAACATGTTGTGCTGTTACAAGTAGATGACAAGCAAGTCCACTATTAGAGACTACCAACATGCTTAGTTTCCATGCGCAACTGGACCACACTACTTTAATTTGGACAATAATTTCACTCAAAGCAACAGGCAGTCAGTGCAGTCACCCATGAAAACATGGTCATGCCCCATCATGGAGGAAGTAACTATCTTGCAAGTAGATAAGCCTCTAACATACTGAACATTTTCAAGGAGCATCGGTAGACTTTCATTATCTGTTGTTGTTGTTGTTATGTTTTTAGAGTCCGAACAAGTGAGAGATTATCAGATATGAAGAGTTTCTGGTGTTGGAAATACAATTTGTTTATTTCATACTGTGGAAACAGTCGACACGTCGCTGGGTCAGTGAACACACTCCAGTTCCATCAGCAAGACAGAGTGAACAGGCGGATCTGGTTTGACCAAAGCCAAGATGTAGGATGGGGCCAAGTCTGTAGTCATTTTCAAAATCCTTCATTCAGAATACTGGTTAATCACTGCGAGTTCAGTTTTATTCATCATTACTTTAAGCGCCATGGGTCAAACAAGGACAACAGCATTTATCATCATTTAATCTGCATGTTGAACTTGTAATATCTTCATATGAATGCCCAACAGAAATGACAGTTGTTGTCAGTATCCGATACCAATTCATTATGATACAAATAATAGTAATATTATCGTATTTTAATTCAACCTTATTTTATTGGTCGTGTTTTTCCATTTGATACACTGTCCATCCCTTTTATCTGCCTAGGGTTTAACTCCATGAATAAAATGATAATTTATCAGACTTTACATCTTTGGGCAGGAAAGAGCAGCAGAGTGGTTTTTAAACCAAGCCGTGAAGCATTGGGTTCCACCCCTTCATTCTTTTTACCACAACCTACTTCCAGTGGAATGGGGGCTGGGTTGGGTGGTTAGGGGTGGTGGTGACAAAATGTTCATCTGGCATTTTCTTGTGTTTCCTCCATCATGGCATCACCAGCAGTTGGTGTTGAAGGAGCTGGAGGAGTCGCAGCTGTCAGAACCACAGAGCACCAATTTGAATTCTGGCACCTTCACCCCTTTTTATCTGAAATAATTTATTGTAATTGCAAATTCCTTTTATAAATCAAATATATCAGATAAGGTTTAGCATGAATGAAATATATTTAAAAAGCAACTTGTATTTTCAGAACAAAACACATCACCAGTTAAACCCTAATCTCAAATAATCCAACAATGATTATTCCCTCTAAAAAATATGTTGATAGAAATACAAGAGATGAATATATGACTGAAACTTTAATCCAAACATCCGTGAGGTGGTTACTGCTGCTGCATATGCTGCAAATCATTTTAACTTATTCCTCATCTCCTGAACCATGAACACTTGACAAAGTAGAATCAAAAGGCAAGGATAAGCTCAAAAGCAGCAAATTATAGTAGAAAATAATCCAGATCGTAACAGCTGAATTCTGTTGAACTGAGGGCAGCGTGAGAACAGCTTCCCTCCCTCCTCGATCAACTCCTACCTTCCACCCCGCCCTTCTCCAGGGTTTGGTTCTGGTGGAAGAAGCAGAGCTAGAGGTTAGGAAGTAGAACAGAGGCAGCAGGGAAATCACAGATCCAGCTCTGCTGACTGATGAGAACCTGCTTTCTACTGATCACACACAAAATCTCCTTCCATACAGTGTAGTGTGAAAAGTGTATTCATTTTGTTTAGTCATGTGTGTTTTTCAATGCCTTCCTTTTTGTCCTCATTCTCCTCAATGTCGTTTCATAACATCCGAACTGAGTCTGGAAATATTTCTTCCCTCTCCAGTAACGGTTCTTTCAGCTCAGAATGTTTCACTCACCACAATGTAAAGTGTTTAAGCATATGTCATTTATGTGTGTGTGTGTGTGTGTGTGTGTGTGTGTGTGTGTGTGTGCGTGTGCGTGTGTCAATTTGCCAGTGCTCCTGTCCTGCCATACTGACAAATGAAAGGAAACATTCTACAAGTTGTGCGGTTGTAATTCCATCACCAGGTTCATGTATGACCGGACGGAGTGATGAAGAGTAACCCCCCCCCCCAACCGGATCCATCGTCAGTGACGTCTGAAGTGATGGCCTGAGGTGTTTCATTAAAACCCACAAATTCAGCTAATAAGTCCAGCTAATAAGTTGATCAGCCGATTGATCAGCTGAGTTACCAGATCCAAGTTTGAGGAGGAGGAGGAGGAAGATATATATACATATACAGTACATATACAGTATTTAATTTCCATGCAGCTTAAGGAAGTGTTCCTTTATTTTTGCCAGTGCGAGACTAGACTTGCTCAATTTGACATTGCAAATCATGCAGAACGCTGACTCCCATCACGTTTCGTTATACAGTACATTCAAATTCACGTTAATAATAATGGATTAGATTTATATAGCGATTTTCTGGACACTCAAAGACGCTTTACATCTGATCCATTATTCATTCATTCCTAATTCATACTTGGTGATGGTAGACTACGTGTGTGGCCACAGCTGCCCTGGGGCAGACTGACGGAGGTATGGCTGCCAATCTGCGCCTACGGCCGCCGGAACAATCACACACATTCACACACCAGCGAGTGCCCCACTGGAGGCAAGGAGGGTAAAGTGTCTTGCCCAAGGACACAACGACAAATGACTCGGCGGGAGCGGAAATCGAACCGGCGATCTTGAATCATTGACCCGTGTCAATGATGGTACGTCATGCCGAACCCCAGAGACCGACTCACCGAACCCCTACGGGTTCAATCGAACCCAGGTTAAGAACCACTGGTCTAGAGACAGTGTCACTGAGGAAAAGACAGGAGACAGAGCTGGAGGTAGCAGAGATGAAGATGCTGAGGTTCTCTCTGGGAGTGACCAGGAAGGATAGGATCAGGAATGAGTACATCAGAGGGACAGCACATGTTAGAGGTTTTGGAGATAAAGTCAGAGAGGCCAGACTGAGATGGTTTGGACATGTCCAGAGGAGAGATAGTGAATATATTGGTAGAAGGATGCTGAGTTTTGAACTGCCAGGCAGGAGGCCTAGAGGAAGACCAAAGAGGAGGTTTATGGATGTAGTGAAAGAGGACATGAAGGTAGTTGGTGTGAGAGAAGAGGATGCAAAGGACAGGGTTAGATGGAGGCAATTGATTCGCTGTGGCGAAGAAGATGGACAGACTAATGGATGGATGGACTAATGGATGGCTAGACTGATGGATGAACTGATGGATGGACTGATGGATGGACTGATGGATGGATGGACTGATGGATGGACTGATGGACGGACTGATGGATGGATGGACTGACGGATTAATGGATGGATGGACTGACTGATGGATGGACTGATGGACGGACTGATGGATGGACTGATGGATGGATGGACTGATGGATGGACTGATGGATGGATGAACTGATGGATGGACTGACGGACTGATGGATGGATGGACGGACTGATGGACAAATGGATGGACTGATGGATGGATGAAGTGATGGACGGACTGATGGATGGATGGACTGACGGAGTGATGGATGGATGGACTGATGGATGGATGGACTGACGGACTGATGGATGGATGGACGGACTGATGGACGGACTGATGGATGTACTGACGGATGGACTGATGGATGGACTGATGGATGGACTGACGGATGGACTGATGGATGGACTGATGGATGGACTGATGGATGGACTGACAGATGGACTGATGGATGGACTGACGGATGGACTGATGGACGGACTGATGGATGTACTGATGGATGGACTGATGGATGGACTGACGGATGGACTGATGGATGGACTGATGGATGGACTGATGGATGGACTGATGGATGGACTGACAGATGGACTGATGGATGGACTGACAGATGGACTGATGGATGGACTGACGGATGGACTGATGGATGGACTGATGGATGGACTGATGGATGGACTGACGGATGGACTGATGGATGGACTGACGGATGGACTGATGGATGGACTGATGGATGGACTGACGGATGGACTGATGGATGGACTGACGGATGGACTGATGGATGGACTGATGGATGCCTGATCACAATCTGATTGATTACATATATTTAATAAGGTATTGATATTTTCTCCTCTGACACTGAAGGCTTTTCTGATTCCCGCTCCGCCCAGCCCCCCGGATCGTGAGCTGACAGTGGGAGGTGTCAGCTCACCTCCCAAGCACTGCTGAGGCACCCTTGAGCAAGGCACCGTCGGCTTTACAAGTTGCTCATTGGGGCACACCAGAAAGGAGCTGCCCACCCCTCTCTTCATTCATTCATTCATTCATTCATTCATTCATTCATTCATTCATTCATTCATTCATTCATTCATTCATTCCTTTATTCATTCCTTTATTCATTGTTCATTCATCTCCACACTGGACGAGTCGTAGCAGTGCTGCTGTGTCCATATTTATTTCACACTTCAGTGGAAAAGAGTTTAACTGACAGCAGAAAAATCTGACATCTCAGCAAGTTTTTGTTTTTTGATTAATTTTTGATTTAATTTATGATCCTCTCCTCCTCTCAGGGGTGAGGATACAAACACCCCCACCACCACTGAAGCAAAGAAAAAATGTTGCAATTTTATTCCACTAAACGTAATGATGACAGCGTTTCACTGTGAATTTAGACACCACTGCATTTCTGTCTTCATCATGACTGACGAAGTGTTTGACACTAAACACTACATCCGTCTCTACTCAGGAATCCCCACCTTCCAGCGCTTCTCAGTGCTGACGTCTGTCTTTCCAGCATCTGCGCCACGAAGCCCCAGACAAGTGATAAAGTAGAAACGGAAACACAGGAAGAGCTGAAGAGATTGTGTTTAAAGGCTCTACTGATGGGCTCTGATGGGCAGTGAATACAGAAACAATACATTAGATGATGACAAATCTATTTTAAACATGATTCAATCCTATCACTGTGTCCTTCCTGATAAACAAAATGCAGATCCCACATTATTCTTTCTTTTGTGATACAATTGTGAGTAAGTGTGTGTTGGTCTGTGTGTGACTGAAATCCTGCAAGAATAACACACACATGCTCACACACACATGTCAGTGCATGTCCGTGTGCGAGTGAAATCCACACGCTCCTCCACCCTTCTTATCAGCTGTTTGTTCCCATACTCACATTAATCCTGGCCCCCCACCCAGTTACAGCCTGACACTGGGGGCCATTAATCATTAGGGGCCAATATCAGAGAGGAGGGTCACAGGAGGAGCACAGTTCTCCTTTCTCTGAGGAGCTAGACAGAACTCTGGGCCATCAGTCATCAGACAGAGGGAGACGTTGTCTGTCTAGACGACAACAGGATGCAGGTATGTGTCATGAGACCAAACTAATGTATGCTTCCATCAACATAACAAAGACCTGGTTCTGACTTTCAAATGTGAAAACATCCTAAAGTACTTTGTAATTTGGTTGCATCACACAGGCAGCAGCGGGTGCCTCGACCAACCAGGAGTTAGTGGTAAAGGAGTTTAGAGGTCTCTATATACCACATTAAAAATCATGCTTGGTATGTTTATCTTCAGCACAACTTCAGCTATATGACGAGATAGTTTTTATTTCCCTATAACTTGCTATATTGACATACAAAATAGCAAAATAGACACACAGTCAAATTCGGAAATGGAAAAGTTGTATTTTATTGCACATAAAAACCAAAAACATGCTGATCGAATTGATTTTGAGCTCCAAAAAGTTTGCCATAGGCTTCTAACATAATTATATACAGTTTGTGTCACTTATGCCACTCTTCAAAGGGGTTTTTCAAAATAAGACTATGCGCAGGATTCGCACATAAAAATGTGTGAATCGTGCGATGCAGTCGTTTGCATCACGTGACAAAACGCACAAATCATGAGACATGTTCGAATCACGTGAATATATGCATCCCCGCTTGTACGATGGCGACTACATGGACAGAAACACGACGCCTGCCGTCTGATTATAAGAAGCCGTTTGAACCGCTCGTCTTAGATCAAATGTAAACGATCATATCTCCGGTTTTCTGGGGTCAATCGGCTCCAAATAAAAACCGGAAGACAGTTTCACATCTATATTGTCACGTAAACATGCGCACAGGAATCCACGTGACAAACTTTATTTGTTAAGAATGGTTAAAAAACATCATGTGATCTGATCACGTGGGCGTGATCATAGGGCTGTAGGGGGTTAATCAGTTCCATGACTGAGCTCCTAAGCCAAAAAACATTTCCCCATTTAAAATAACAAAATCATTTTAATCCGTTTTAGCCTTGGTTTGTTTATGAAAAAAAACCAAAACGTTTTCATCAACCAATAGACTTTACTCGTTCATTCCATCATTCATCTTCAATACTTCCTCTGCTGTCAGGGAAAGTATTGCTAAAGCCTATCCCAGCGGAATTTGACTTGTATCTCGTACTTTGCTTGTATGTCAAACAAAAATATGATGAGAAAGTTAAAAGAAGTCCTCCATGGCGGAGGCTTCTTGTGTTGACTGTTATTTATTGGTTTGTAGAATGACTTCACATGAACTACTGAGTGGATGCATGAGAAAGATGACGCATGAGCCAGAATGCAATTACTTGTCCCAATCAAAGGGTGGATTGTAGATTTTTTTTTCTTCACTCTTCACTTTTTTTCACATTGTGAACATTTTCCTAAACAACAACAAAAACTTTGTGAAGGGTGGACCCAAAGGCAGGGTAAATCCCAGATCCATCACCAGGGCATTGTAGACACACAAAAACACACAACCATTCATGCACATGAACACACACGCATGCATGCACACACTAAGACAAAAAGACAAGTTTATTACCAAGCCAGTGTAGTAAAATACATGATTTTTATCTGGAGAAAGCAAACCACAGAGAATTCTGATAATCCTTTATTGTCAGGAGAAAATGTGTGTGCACAATGGTGTAATTACAGTGGTTTGAAGCTAAGGCAGGAATTCACTTTGTAAGCTGTGTATTTAATACCTGAATACCTGCCAACTTCGGTTCAACAGTGTCACCACCACCCTACATTTACTGACTTAATGTGTGATAATGCTATTATTATTATCAATCAGAATAGAGAAATTAGATCAAACTACTATCCTGTTATCCAGTAATTGTGAGTTCCCAAAATGATCCCATTATAAAATGACACAGGAAGCCAGTTTGATCCCCAGATTACTCGTGATGGTTTATGTGGAGACAGCTGCTAGAGGACTGTTAGCTGATGCTCCCCAGAAACACACAGCTGAGAGGCGACTCCAACACAACTGAAATGTGTTCATGCCAGGAGTCTGGAGGCCTCCACCACGCTGAGAAAATTCACTTTTTCACATCTCGCAGTTTAAATGAGTCACCTATTCTCCTTTTGATTGATTGATTGATTGATTGCGCATCGGTGTTATCTTTCTTTTAACTTTCACATTATTTCAAGAGAAATCAGAGAACCTGGAACTGAAACAACCAACCATAATTGCATGGTGGTGGGCTCCTCGGTTCCTTTAGTGTGTCACAGTCCAGATAAGGTGTGAAATGTCTTCCTTCACCTCTGACCTTCAGGTTGCTCTTCTACTTCTTCTATCAGGGTGTGCCTGCCCACCTGGCCTTTAGCCATGACCATCTCCAAGCAGGACAACGCTCAGGAGCAGTGGACCGGGTGGTCTCTGTGATAGCGCTGAAATGTCCACTTCCCCTTCTACTCCCTGACGATGCATCATTTCTGATGTCATTTTGAAGTTTATTCTCACTCAGGACTTTGAGATGTTTTCTACTCAACAGTTTTATGAGGATTAAACTACACACCCTTTGCACCTCTCTGGATTGTCATTATTATTGAATATTTTACTCTGATCATGCTATAATTAAGTTGCCAAGACCCATATGTATGCATGGCAAAGATTGTGGTTAAGACTATGTTTAAATTCTAAAGATGCCAAACCAACATTAAGGAAAGAAAACCTACCAAAGGATGTTGTGTAATGTTGCATCACCTCCTGTGACACGTGTTAAAGGATAAAAAATAAACAAATATAGATATAAGTAGACTTGGATGCATTGGTTTTACCTCATAAGTAATTGTTAGCATGCTAATACTGTCATTCAGTGACTGAAAATGGTAAACATTAGACCTTCTAGCATTTTGGACATCAGCGCATTCACTTTAGCATTTAGCTCAATCCACATCACTGTGGTTTACTACAACCATTTATTCTGGTCCAACCACGGTTCAGATCTAAAGTATATAAATGTAAGAAGCGTGTTAACAAATGGAAAGTATGATTTAGCAGCTGCTAAATGAGTCACAGCAGATTTCAAACTTCCTCTCTGTGCACCTAAAAACACTTGTAAATTTGAAAGCCAGTGATTGGTTTGTCCATTCTGGGCTACTGTAGAGCCTAGGCAGCATTAAAAACTGTTTGATTCCCTTTCTGCCACCAAATCACCCTGTATCCTCCACTCTCCGCTTTGTCTTTAATAACGTATTGACAGAAGAGGGATACTGGAGGTGGAATCACACACAGAGACCTGAAAGCAGGCCGATGTCACCAAACTCCAAATACTCCTTCGTCAGCACTTCTGGGTGGAGGACAGCACTGTTTGGGAGAATAATTCAGGGTGGGGTGGAGGACACTTCCTAAAGCATTAACAACTGCTGAGTGAGAATTTCATGAAAGGGTCTTAAGTTTCCAGAGGAGCCAATGTGACATCAGTGACCGCTAGAAAACATCTGTTTGACCTGTGGCTGTGAACAATGGAGAGTAAAACATAACTGGAAATCAAAAAGTGATGCTCAGGTCCTCTGCTGAAGAGTTTCTATTGGCGTGTTGTGGTACATAAAACACACAAGAGTTTTGCAGTTGGTCTAAAGACGATAGATAGGATGGGGGGGTCTGCAGTGGGACGAGCGTCTGGCTGTCGGTTATTTAATGAACGTATTACTGACGCCACACGCTGCAACATTAGCTTCCCTTTAGTTCACACGGCAGCAGGTGGAGAGGACACACACCGCACCTGTTTTCAACACACTGCAAATGGCTGCTTTCAATTAGTGGTGTGAATGTGTGTGTGTGTGTGTGTGTGTGTGTGTGTGTGTGTGTGTGTGTGTGTGTGTGTGTGTGTGTGTGTGTGTGTGTGTGTGTGTGTGTGTGTGTACGTGTGCATTTGTGAGAGCCTGGGATTGACATGATGACCTCGTTTTAGCCCCATGCATCATGCTAATTACCCAGGATGTAATCTGTGTGTTTGTGTGTATGTGTGTGTGTGTGTGTGTGCGTGTGCGTGTGCGGGTGTATGTGCGTGCTCCATTACTCATATTTGTGTGAGCAGTAGAGCTGCAGTGTGAAGTGTGTTCACACAAGAACGTTGTGATTTAGGAACAACATCCAGAAATGGATCTAAAACTGTTGATGCTTCAACGTTCAGAAGAGTTTTCTTCATGAATTAACTAAAAGTTTTCAAGCCCTCTGCTTCCTGGTAGGTTGGAAATGTGAAGACCTGAAGACAACATGTTCTGTTTAACCATATAACATGTATGGACATGTGTGGGGACAAAAACGTCACCAGGACAGGGAGACAATGTGTGAATGTGTGTCTGCAGCAGACTTTCTTTTAGAAGAAGTTTTCTTTTGGTGGATTTATTTTATTGATCATATGAAATCCTTGTCATTATGTGAACTATGAATCAAAATAAATGGTAGATTTCTTTCATATTTTAATTTTCAACATTTATATCATACAGTTTCATTAACAGTTTTTTTCAGTCGCTGACAAGCGCTTACCCATACTTCAAATACTTTTTTCTAAACTCGTCACACAAACTCACACCTAGAAAGAACAATTGACCAAATGGATAATTTTCTTCTCAAAAACACATCTTGTTAAATAAACACTAACTCTTCATTTCAAAATAGAATACATCTTTTTCTGTACACACACTTTATCAAAACACTGGATATTCGACTCGAAATTAATGACTGTCAAACAATAATGCTTGTTTCACTTCATAAGGTACATGCAGTCAATCAAAGTACACCAGGATTCAAAATACTGGGTATTGTTGACATTATAAAAATTGCATAGACTTTCATGTTTAAGTTTTACTGGTACTTGCCTGCAAAATGTACACAAAATGTCTTGGTTGGGAACTTTATGTCCACATGTAATGTTCACATTCAAAAGCATTCCAGTAAAGAGCAAATCAGTTTTTTTCCTTTACAGTTTATTACAGGAGGTCCAGTAAAAATACTGTTTACAATATGGTAGAAAAGAAAAATCTTCCAGTGAACAAAATATCCATGAAACACACACGAGCATTCTGACCAAAAAAAAACCCCCAACAACAGCAAAAAGCCCAGAAAAAAAGGGGGCGGGGGGGCCTACGTAAAAATTAAAAAAACACAAAATTACTGTCTCTAATCTTTACGATCTCTGACATCATCCAAGGCGATGCACCTGGGATAGAACCTCTTGGTGTGCTGGATCCACCCTTGGTAATGATCAGCTGTGTGTCAATGGGGGGGCAGTGACTCAGCGGTAGAGCGGGTCGTCCAATGTTCCAAGATTGGCGGTTCGATTCCCGTTCCCACCCAAAAATACCAGGATTGTGAGCTGACAGTGGGTAGTGGGTGTCAGCTCACCTCCGGAGCACTGCCGAAGCGCCCTTGAGCAAGGCGCTGTCCCCCCTTACATTTGGGCGCAATCTTCAGAGATTGTTTAAAATGTCTGTTGTCATAAATAACTGATTCCCATCTAGTCATGAACCTCTTTATATCATGTAAACTGACATCTTTGATAAGTAACAGTGAAGATAAATTAGTTACTATTCATAGCGATTATATCTACAAACAGAATCTAGTGAATGTTCTTTTCATGCAGGTTTTTATTGACTTTGCATCTTCGTCACATAACCTTGATCATTAACTGTTAACCATCACAGAGGACTCGTTGGATGTCTAGTTATCAATTGGACTTAGTAATAAATCATGTTTAGAAGGATGAACTGCATCAAGCTTGTTATTTATCTTCTTTCTAACTTATTTAAGTCTGTTTCACCCCATGGCCATGTGCCCCTCCCCGACCGTGGTAAAATAAAAACTGGATTTATGAAGCACAACTAAACTGTGACACTACATGCTGAACAGAACAGTAGATAACCCCAACATTCATGACAATAAAAACAAAAGCACATACTTTCACATGTCGGTACTAATTCAGTGCTAATGTCTCAATAGTTCAGTAAAACTACATAATTTTATGTTAATTACAAGTTGTTCACTGCATGAAAACCATGTAAAGACTGTTGGGACTTTTTCGTGGCTTTGATTTATTTTCAAGTAAAAAACAACAGAAAACTAAGAAGTTATTGAACAGGTTATTGATGACAGAGACAAGACCAGCAGTTACTTGTTCTGTATCACACTGTTAAGCTTTCTTGTATTGTGAATTACTATTAAACCTGCACTGAAAAATACATGTGTGTTTGTGTGTGTGTGTGTGTGTGTGTGTGTGTGTGTGTGTGTGTGTGTGTGTGTGTGTGTGTGTGTGTGTGTGTGTGTGTGTGCGTGCGCGCGCGCTCCTGTAAGTCCAGCAGACTCCAGTATGGAATGTTGAGAACAGCTGTGGACATGACCAAAAGAATTTACACAGAAACCTAACCCGAAGACACACAGACACACAGACACACACACACACACACACACACACACACACCACTATGAACGAAGGTCATCTGTGCTATCGGTGTGTGTGTCTCTAACAGCCACCAGTAGGGTTGTGTCTTTGTCCTGCTACAACCCCCAAACATGCACACTTTGAAAACAGTAATCAGGAAGTCACTGCTTATTGAGTAGGTTGTCATGACGATCAGTGATCACTACCTATAGGAATGTAAGTATGTTGACAAAGAAAGAGTGGGCAGGTCTGACTCACTGTGGACTCACTGTTTCTTGGTGTGTGACATGTGTGTGTTGGTTTACAGTGTGTGGGTTGGTGTGGGGACTTACCAGATACATGCAGGGAAAGGTTACTGAAATAGAATAGGTTACAGAGTTGTAGCTCTCTTGTTTTGTGTGATGAGTAACGTGATATGTGTTTATAAAGTCAAATGCTTTTACAGGGGGTTGTGAAGCAGAGAAATTGTCATGTTGTGGGTGGTGTTAACACAGAGACACAATCAGAACGCAAACGTTCAGTTTCAGGTGCATCTGAGTTTGAGGCGGACTCAAAAGGACCGATGGAGGGGAGCAAGCTTACGAGAAAATCTCTATTAACTCCATAGCGAAAAAAATAATGTAAAAACGATTGAAAGAAAACCAAATCACTAACAGGTTCAGAACTGGATTCAGAATCGTAACATCACGGTGCATAAAGTCCTCCACAGTGTCTGCCACATGTGTTCAGGGTGAACCTCAGCCCCAGTGGTGAACCTGGTGTTCTTTGGCAAATGCCAGTCAGGCTGCACAGTGCAGGGGTGTGAACACAGGCCACACTAGAGGATTTTGGGCACTGTTTTGGAGGCCTCTGCCACCATTCCTCCTGTTCCTTCACGGACAAAGAAGCATATCGTGGTCCTGCTGCTGGGTTGTTGCCCTCCTATGGCCTCCTCCACTTCTCCTGGTGTACTGTCTCCTGGTATCTCCTTCATGCTCTCGATGCTACAGGGAAAAGGTATATGACCTCACCTAGAAATCAATTTTAAAGGGTTTGTCTTTCTAGTTGCCTCCTTTCCATCTGTTGTCTTTTTGATTTGCACAACAGCAGACAAAACTGATTCACAATCTGTGATATCAGGCTATCCTGATCGGACAGCTTGATATCACAAGAGTTCGACTGATTTGGAGTTAGTCTAGAGTTAGTTTATTTAAGCAATGTATGTTCTGTTCTGTTTCCCACTCCTTTCTTCTCTTCTCTTCTCTTCTCTTCTCTTCTCTTCTCTTCTCTTCTCTTCTCTTCTCTTCTCTCTTCTCTTCTCTTCTCTTCTCTTCTCTTCTCTTCTCTTCTCTTCTCTCCTCTAATTCGCCCTGCCTTCAGAGGGAAATCCCTGTGGTCAGAGACTTACGACCTCAGCAAAGCGCTCGGCTATGATGTCACTTATGAAGAATGAACACATGAACATGAGAAGAGACAATAGTTCCAGTGTACTGATAACTGATCTGAGAGCAGTTTCAGTGAGCAAAGTGGAGCGAGTTCGCCCTCTGTCACTGCAGGCTGAAACATCTGCACAATGTATGAACACAGAAGTTATGCTTTACTTTACAAGTAGCTGCTATAGGTTTAGACTGCTGAGGGTATTTTCTCTGTCTCTCCTGTTAAAGGGGGTTACTTTAATTACTTTGGAGCTTCTACTACTCTTTCTTTGCTTTTCCTACTGATAATAAGTTAGACTTTGCAAGTGTTTGCAAGAGGGGCGGCATTGTGGTGCAGTGGGTAGCGCTGTCGCTGCACAACACGGTGGGTCCGAGTTTGAGTCCCACTCTGTCTGGAGTTTGCATGTTCTCCCGTGTCTGCGTGGGTTCTTCTCCAGGTTTTCCGGCTTCCTCCCAACTCCAAAAACATGCGCGTCAGGTTAATTGGCCGGCCCCAAATTGCCCGTAGGAGTGAGTGTGTGTGGGCGTGGTTGTCTTGTCTTTGTGTGTGGCTCCGTGGTGCACTGGCGTCGTGCCCGGAGTGTCCCACGCCTCAAGCCCTATGCCAGCTGGGATAGACTGCAGCTCCCTTTGACCCGCCGCAGCGGATAAAGCGGAGGACAATTATTAAATGAATGAAGTGTTTGCAAAATACTGCCGCTGTATTTGAGCTTCTGCTCAACAGGTGGGGAACAAGCATGAAAGACAAGAAATCCAAAGGCCTGGAAATTCCACCCCCACTTCAGCAACAACAGCACAATATGGACTGGAAATTCTGTCTGGTCTATCTACCACTCTCTTTGTCCGTCTCTCTCTTCCTTGCCCTATCTCTATCCCCACTGCAATTCTTTTCCCACCCAACCGCTCAAGGCAGATGACCGCCCTCCAGAGTCTGGGTCCTGCCCGGAGTTTCTTCCTCAATCAGGGAGTTTTTCCCTGCCACTGTCGCTTATGCTTGATTTGGAGGGTTCTGTTGGGTTTCTCTGTCTTTTAAAGTGTCTCGAAATGTCTGATGATGTGACTAAGCGCTGTATAAATAAAGTTTGATTGAATGATTCAGTGTACTGAATCATTCAGGCTGATATACCTACTCTATATCATATGCATGATACCTACGCTATATTCAATTGTGTTAGGATGCTAACATTAGCATTTACCTTTTCAGTCATTAAACAGTCATTGTCTTTCAAAGCAGTATTACATGAAGAGAGACAGAGTCTGACCCGCTGGTCCACACATGACTTCAGGTGTCCCTCAGGTCTGGTTGATGATGATTGGAAAGTCTTTAAAAATCTTCATCTTCTCTCCTTTCGGCTTTTCCCTTCAGGGGTCGCCACAGCGAATCAGTTGCCTCCATCTAACACTGTCTTCTGCATCCTCTCTCTCAATTACCTTCATATCCTCTTTCACTACATCCATAAACCTCCTCTTTGGTCTTCCTCTAGGCCTCCTGCCTGGCAGTTCAAAACTCAGCATCCTTCTACCAATATATTCACTATCTCTCCTCTGGACATGTCCAAACCATCTTAGTCTGGCCTCTTTGGCAAAACCTCTAACATGTGCTGTCCCTCTGATGTACTCATTCCTGATGCTGTCCATCCTTGTCATTCCCAAAGAGAACCTCAGCATCTTCATCTATGCTACCTCCAGCTCTGTCTCCTGCCTTTTCCTCAGTGACATTGTCTCTAGACCAAACAACATCGCTGGTCTCACCACAGTTTTGTACACCTTTCCTTTCATTTTAGCTGAAACTCTTCTATCACACATCACACCTGACATTTTTCTCCACTCGTTCCATCCTGTCTGTACACGCTCCTTCACCTCTTTTCCACACTCTCCATTGCTCTGGACTGTTGACCCTAAGTACTTAAAATCCTCCACCTTCTTGATCTCTTCTCCCTGTAACCTCACTCTTCCACTTGGGTTCCTCTCATTCACACACATGTACTCTGTCTTACTGCGGCTAACCTTCATTCCTCTCATTTCCAGGACAAACCTCCACCTCTCTAGCTTCTCCTCCACCTCTTCCCTACTCTCACTGCAGATCACAATGTCATCTGCAAAAATCATAGTCCATGGAGATTCCTGTCTAACCTCGTCTGTCAGCCTGTCCATCACCATAGCGAACAAGAAGGGGCTCAGAGCTGATCCCTGATGCAGTCCCACCTCCACCTTGAACTCCTCTGTCACACCTACAGCACACCTCACCACTGTCTTACAGTCCTCATACATGTCCTGCACCGCTCTAACATACTGCTCTGCCACTCCAGACTTCCTCATACAATACCACAGTTCCTCTCTGGGCACCCTGTCATAAGCCTTCTCCAGATCTACAAAACAACTTTGTGGATTTTTTCCACAGATGTGATTTCCTGTATTCATTGTCCAGAATTAGCTGTCTATATATTTCTCCATTTAGTTGGGTTGTCTTTTTTTGCACTAGACATGTTTGTTTCTTTCTTTAGATTGATTATCTCTTCTTTGTTTTAGCTTTATATGATTAAAACAAACTTTTTATGCTCTGTTTAACACTGTTGCTGTAGTGACAAAAACTATAGATATTATATGTACTGTATATGTATGTATATATTTATGGTATATATATATATATATATATATATATATATATATATATATATATATATACATACACACTGTATATATATACAATATATACGGTGTATATATACAGTATATATAATATATACATACTGTATATTACTGTCGATATACTGTACACACACACACACACACATACATACACACACACCTACACACAGATCACATCAGAGATCTCATGGGACAAAAGACACAAACCAGTACATGAATCCAAATGAAATCTTCTTTTAATAGCTCACACTGGCGACAAGAGAGTTCAGCTTTCCATTCTTGTGAAACTCCCCTGACGAGGAGCAATACACAACCAACTAGAGAATTTCAGGATGTTCACACACAACACAGACGTACAAAACAGGAACAACTTGAACTTATGGAGAATGGAGGAAGATGAATGAGATTTAGGCCTGTTTAGAACTTATTGCAGTTGATGGACAAGACACTACAATTGATTAACTTTACACACAGACACAAACCTCTTCGGCTCAAGATCTCTGACAATTTTCTAATCCATTGGCTTTGCCACTGACTGAGTGGTAGCATACAATTTGGAAATCATCTTATGATTATACAGTATAAAGTTTTGAATATCACTGTTACATGATAAAAATATCCAACAATGATTTGCTTAAGAAAAGTATTGGGTTTTTTGGCGTGAAGCCAACCTCAGATTATTTGCCTCAGCTAAGTAACATATTCCTACTATGGCAGTCATGTGGGACCAAAAAAGCAAATAGAGCTCCAACCCCCCAGGGCCATGGCCTGTGGCTGAGCAGGCTGGAGGCCGGGGGGCGGGTGAGGAGTGGGGTCGACGGGGGCTGTGAGACTGGAGGGTGTGTGGCTGAGTTCCAGGGGTGGTCGAGCAACATGTCCAGACCTGCAGCCTCATATGAGCAGGCATCTCTCCATCAATGGACTCTTTCTGACGTACACAGCTCAGATCACTGATCCTCATATGTTAGCAAGCTGTCCAGAAAAGTCAACACGCCATAAAGCTCATTATTATTTTAGAAAAAATACAACCAATCAATGCAAAACATGAATGAAGATATTGAATGAACCAATTTAATCAGTACGGCAGCAGACTACAAACCACCAAAGTACAGTGCCTTGCGAAAGTATTGGCCTCCCAAAAACTTTTTGATATTTTGCTACATTTGAGGCTTCAAACTTAAAGATAAAAAACTGAAAAAATATTTTTCATGAATCAATAAAATGTGAGACACAATCTTGAAGTGGAACCAAATTTATTCAACATATTGAATAAATATATTGTGTCTACAAATAAAAAACTGAAAAGTAAGACGTGCAAAAGTATTGGCCCCCTGTTCTCTCAGCTCAGCTAACCGACTCCAGAAGTTCCCTGATGACTTCTGAATGATCCAATGTTGACCTAAATGACTAGCAATGACTAACAGAGTTCACCTATGTGTCATTTGGTCTCAGTTTAAATGCACCTGCTCTGTGATGGTCTCAGAGGTCTGTGAAAGGAACACTGGAGAACAAACAGCATCATGAAAACCAAAAAACACACCAGGCAGGTCCAAGATAAAGTGGTGGAAATGTTCAAAGCAGGAATGGGATACAAGAAGATTTCACAATATTTAAATGTCTCCCGGAGCACTGTGTGAGCAATAATATCAAAATGGAGAGAGCAGAAAACCACTGCAAACCTATCAAGACCTGACCGTCCCTCTGAACTTTCAGCCCAAACAAGGAGGAAACTAAGCAGAGATGCAACCAAGAGGCCCATGATCACGCTGGATGACCTGCAGACATACACAACTGAGGTGGGACAGTCTGTCCATAAGACAACTATTAGTCGTACTCTGCATAAATCTGGTCTTTATGGAAGAGTGGCAGGAGAAAGCCAATTCTGAAAGAAAACCACAAAAAGGCCAATTTGGAGATTGCAAGAAGCCACATGGAGACACAGATGACATGTGGAACAAGGTGCTCTGGTCAAATGAGACCAAAATTGAACTTTTTAGGCTGAATGAGAAATGTTACGTTTGGTGTAAGAGTAACACTGCACATCACCCTGAAAACACCATCCCCACTGTCAAACATGGTGGTGGCAGCATCATGCTCCAGGGTTGCTTTTCTTCAGCGGCGACTGGGAAGATCGTTACAGTCGATGGGAAGATTGATGGAGCCAAATACAGGGCGACTCTGGCAGAAAATCTGTTGGAGTCTGCAAAAGACCTGAGGATGGGGCGGAGGTTCACCTTCCAAAATGACAATAATCCCAAACATAAATTCAAATCTACAATGGAATGGTTTAAAACTAACCACATAAAGGTGTTAGAATGGCCAAGCCAAAGTCCAGACCTCAATCCAATGGAGCATAGGTTGAAAGATCTGAAAATTGCTGTGCACAAACAATCTCCATCAAACCTTAAGGAACTTGAGCTGTATGGTAAGGAGGAATGGGCAAATATTTGTCTCAAGATGCACAAAACTTATACAGATATACCCAAAAAGACTTGCGTCTGTGATCTCAGCAGATGGAGGTTGTACAAAGTATTAACTCAAAGGGGGCCAATACTTTTGCACGTCCTACTTTTCAGTTTTTTATTTGTAAACACAATATAAAATGTTGAATAAATTTGGTTCCACTTCACGATTGTGTCTCACATGTTGTAGATTCTTGAAAAATATTTTCAGTTTTTTATTTATAAGTTTGAAGCCTGAAATGTAGCAAAATGTCAGAAAGTTCTTGGGGGGGCCAATACTTTCACAAGGCACTGTATATTTGACCCAACAGTTCAAGAGCCCAGAGTTATACCACAACATGTAAAGTTACACATATATGTGAACTTTTAATTATTGCTGTGATCAAACACTAGTAGAAATGAGGATTATACATTGCTGTAATCTGTTGACACAGGAGTTATGCATTTAACTGAAAGATTTGTACAGAAATAAAATATAGATTAAAAATCAGGACTTCTTTATAACTCATTTCATAAGTAATATTAAAACCACTGAGCAACGTCAAAACATATCATTGAGTTCCCGTGAAGGAACCACCTCCTTGACCAAAACCAGTCTAGAAAGCATAGAGAAAGACTAAATTATTTTTTTGCACTCTTTTTATATATATTATACATACACACACACACATAAGCATGCAAATTATGGAGGGAGAGATGGTCGATTGATGGGCCGCTATGTAGCACCTTAGGAGCAGCTTATGGGGTTTAGTGCCTCGCTTAAGGGCACCTCAGCAGTATCAAGAGGTGAACTGGCACATCTCCGCTACCAGTTCACATGCCATAATTTTGGACCACGCAGGTCTTGAACCCGCCACCCTCCTGTTCCCAAGCCAAGAGTGGACTGAGCTGCCATCTCAATAGTCAGTCTACCCAGTCAGTCCATTTTCAAAGCAGTCCTCCACAGATCCAACAATGTCCTCTCTGACGGAGGCGCTCAAAACAGCCCAGGTAACTGTTCAATCTTTGGCACTCGTTAACTTGACTTATCTGCTGCATATGATACAGTCAATCATTGCATCCCTCTATCTGTCACCACACTTTCCTGGTTTAAGTTTTATCAATCTGGCTGTTCCTTTGGGCAAAGTAAACTCTTCACCAGCTCTCCACTGAAGTCCCACACAGATCAGTGTTGAGGCTGCTGCACTTTTCTATATACACGACCTTGCTGGGGCCCATCATCTCCTCTCATTGTTTTTCATACCAAGACTATGCAGATGACGCCCAGTTGTTCCTCAGCCTTAGCAAAGATCTCAGAGATAGATGCAAGACCAGCACTTCCAACTAAGGCTGCTTGAAATCTCAGAGTTTGACTGAAGACCAACTGACTTTTTCTGATCATGTAGTCTCAGTCTCCCAGTCATACCATTTTGCATGACTCAACATGAGAAAAGTCAGGCCGTACCTAACCCAGAATGCTACACAACTGCTGTTAAAAACCATGGTAGTCTAGATTATTTGCATCAATTACTGCAATGCCCTTCAAACTATTGTGCCAATGTGTTTGGTGAAACTGCTTCAGATGGCCAAGAATGCAACAGTGCAGTTGATATCCAACAAATTGAAGTGGGGGCCCACTTCAGTTTGTTACACCACTGATATCAAGAAGACCTACCAATCGCTGAGTTCTACTGGCTACCTGTAGCTGCCCCCATTAATTTCCAACAACTGATGCTGACCTAAGAGTACAAACCAGATCTGTTCCCTCTTAACTGAACAATCTGTAAGAGCCCATGTGTCACGCCCTGTGTTGGTGACTGTTCCAGCCTCTCCTCCTACTTCTGTGTTCATGTGTGGGTGTGTGTGCATGTGTGGGCGGAGTCGTCCTGGGAGCAGCCTCACCTGGATCCCATCTGCAATCAGCCGGCTTCTTAGACCCAGCTCTCCACGCAGACGGTGCCAGATTGTTGTTCCAGTTGGATGTTGGTGATTCTGGTCTCCCGGCTGCTGCTCCCTTTTACCACACTCCCGCTGTGGTTTGAATAAACACTGATTTTTGGATTTTTGGACTCTGGTGTCACTAATTGGGTTCTACTCGAAAGCCATGACGAACCCAAGTGACCTAGACGCTCTTAAACACGCTTTGTCCTCACAAGGGATTCTTGTGGGCCAACATGAACAGACATTACGGGGAGTAGTGGAGAAGCTTCACGACCTGTCTTCAAATATCTCTGAGCTCACTAACCAGATGAACCAGCTCTCTGCTCTTTTCGCCTCCTCCGCTGCTGCTGCTGCTTCTCCTGGACCAAGTATTTCTTCTGGGCCTGCTGTCCCACCATCGGGCCCACCTCCTCAGCCTTCCTCCTCCCGGGAACCCCTCATGCCCATTCCTGAGAGATACTCTGGTGATCTGGGCGCTTGTGGTTGCTTCCTCCTCCAGTGCTCTCTGGTGTTCCAGCAACAACCCTCCACATACAACTCAGATAAGTCCCGCATTGCATTCATTCTAAGTTTGCTTACTGGCAAGGCTGCTCAATGGGCTACTGCCTTGTGGGACAGTAATTCACCTACATGTCAATCATATGTGGTGTTTTCCCGAGAAATGAGGAGAGTGTTTGATCATCCTGTCAAAGGAAAGGAGGCTTCTAAGCATTTGCTAACTCTTAGCCAAGGTTCTTCCTCAGTAGCCCAATATGCCATAGACTTCCGTATTTTGGCTGCTGAGAGTGGATGGGACAATGAGGCTCTCCAAGGTGTATTTTTACGGGGATTATCTGAGAATATTAAAGATGAATTGGCAGCTCGGGATGAAACCAATAATCTTGAAGAGCTCATAACTCTGGCTATCCGTCTGGATAACCGGCTTAGGGAGAGGCGCAGAGAGAAGGCCAATCGTCCGCCTACTTCCCGGGGCCACATGTTTTCTCAAATGCCTGTGTTTAATGTTCCAACCAGTTCTCCTGTGCCTTCTAGCCCTTTGGAAGTACTGCCTACGGAGGAACCTATGCAATTGGGTTGAGCCCACCTTTCTCCTGATGAGCGACTACGACGCCAGAGATCGGGTCTTTGCATTTACTGTGGTGAGGCCGGCCATTACATTAGCACCTGCCCGAAACGGCCAAAAGAGAGGGCTCACCATTGAGGGGAGAGGTCATGGTGAGCCAAATCTCCTCTCCCCAGTCCAACTGCCCTGATCGCCTCCAGGTCCCGTCATCTCTCTTCTGGCTGAAGGAGTCTGTTCCTGTTTTCTCGTTCATTGACTCTGGTGCAGACGACAATTTCATTGATGCAGCCCTAGTTCAGCAAGCCAATATTCCCACTGTATTAATTGAGGCACCTCGCAATGTTAATGCTTTAAATGGAGACACCCTAGCCAAGATGACTCACCGCACTGTGCCCTTAACCCTACTACTGTCAGGGAATCATAGTGAAACTATACAACTTTTGGTTATCAGCTCCCCTCATGCCCCTGTTGTCCTTGGTCTTCCCTGGCTTAAGATCCATAATCCTCACATTGATTGGGCAGTTAACAAGATAGCCAGCTGGAGTATTTTTTGCCATTCCCATTGCCTCAACTCGGCTGTAACTTCCAATGTCCGACCCCCTACTCCACCACTCAGTCCTCCAGATTTGTCTTTAGTTCCTGGGGATTATCACGATTTAGGAGAGGTTTTTAGTAAGCAATGGGCTCTGTCTTTACCCCCGCACAGACCATATGACTGTGCTATTGACTTGCTGCCTGGCGCCCCCTTGCCTTCAAGCCGTCTGTACAAGTTATCACGCCCTGAAAGGGAAGCCATGGATATCTATATCAAAGACTCATTAACAGCTGGGTTAATTCGCCCCTCATCGTCTCCATTGGCTGCAGGATTCTTTTTTGTTGACAAGAAAGACAAGTCATTGCGCCCATGTATTGATTATCGTGGATTAAATGAAATTACAGTGAAAAACAAGTATCCCCTGCCTCTCATAGACTCGGCTTTCCAGCCACTCCACCAGGCTACCATTTTCACCAAATTAGACCTCAGGAATGCATACCATCTTGTTCGCATTAGAGCTGGAGATGAATGAAAAACGGCCTTTAACACACCTATTGGCCATTTTGAATATCTAGTTATGCCATTTTGGTTAACCAATGCGCCTGCGGTTTTTCAGACTTTAGTTACTGACGTTCTCAGGGACATGATCAACAAGTTTGTCTTTGTCTATTTAGACGACATCCTGATTTTTTCCAAAGACCTTCCACAACATATTCAACATGTCCGCACTGTTCTTCAGCGTCTGCTCGAAAACAAACTCTTTGTTAAGGCCGAGAAATGTCAGTTTCATGCACCTTCAGTTCAATTTCTTGGTTTTGTTATTGAGCAAGGTCAAGTCAAAGCAGACCCTGAAAAAGTAAAAGCAGTGGCCGAGTGGCCGAGACCTGAGACCCGCAAACAACTCCAACATTTTCTTGGTTTTGCAAACTTTTATCGCAGATTCATTAAAGACTACAGCAGGAAAGCAGCCCCTCTTACTCAACTCACCTCCACATCTATCCCATATAAGTGGTCCTCTGAAGCAGATGCTGCATTCAATATGCTTAAGACTCTTTTTGTTTCAGCTCCAGTTCTCTCTCACCCAGATCCCACCAGGCAATTTATTGTGGAGGTTGATGCTTCGGACTCTGGAGTAGGTGCAGTTCTTTCTCAACGCTCTGCTATGGACCAAAAACTTCACCCGTGTGCTTTCTTTTTCCGCCGGCTCTCTCCAGCAGAAAAGAATTATGATATTGGTAACAGAGAACTGTTAGCTGTGGTTTTGGCTCTCCAAGAATGGCGTCATTGGTTAGAGGGAGCTGAGCATCCCTTCATTATCTGGACCGACCATAAAAATCTCTCCTACCTGCGGGCAGCTAAAAGGTTAAACTCTCGGCAGGCTAGATGGGCTCTTTTCATGGGGAGATTTAACTTTACCCTTACCTACCGGCCTGGCTCTCGGAATATTAAACCGGACGCTTTATCCCGTCAGTCAGTTGTTGATGAATCCGATTCTCAGCCTGAGACCATTCTCCGTCCAGCACAAATTGTGGATTACCCGGTGACCATGCCTGCCTGCATGATTGGGTCCTTGCACTGGGAGATTGAGAAGGCAGTTCAGGAAGCTCAGCGCTCTCAGCCAGACCCAGGTAATGGCCCACCAAATTGTTTATTTGTCCCAGACTCTGTCCGGTCCAAAGTTCTTCAATGGGGCCATTCATCTAAACTTAACGGTCACCCTGGTTATAACCGCACACTTTCATTTCTGCAACAAAGGTTTTGGTGGCCCACCATGAAGCAGGATACTCGTTCCTTTGTTTCATCTTGTACTGTTTGTGCTCGCAGCAAGTCCTCTCATCAGCAGCCTGCTGGTCTCCTTCACCCACTCCCAATTCCCAGCAGGCCATGGTCTCACATCGCCATAGACTTTGTCACGGGTCTTCCTCCTTCAGAAAGTAATACGTGTATACTTACCATAGTAGATCGATTCTCCAAGTCCGTGCATTTTGTTCCCCTGACTAAATTACCTTCTGCTACAGAAACTGCTAACCTTCTCGTCAATAATGTATATAGGTTGCATGGTATTCCCCTTGACATAGTCTCTGATAGAGGACCTCAATTTACATCTCAAGTGTGGAAAGCTTTTTGCCTTGCTCTGGGAACATCTGTTAGTCTCTCTTCAGGTTACCATCCACAATCGAATGGACAAGCTGAGCGGGTAAATCAGGACTTAGGGTCTGCCTTGCGTTGCGTAACCTCACACCATCCATCCTCCTGGAGTATATACTTGCCATGGATTGAATACGCACACAACTCCCTTGTCTCTTCTGCTACTGGGATGTCCCCCTTCATGTCCTGTCTGGGCTACCAACCACCTCTGTTTCCTGACCAGGAGAGGGATGTCTCTGTACCCTCTGTCCAAGCTCACCTCAGACGTTGCCGCCTCGTGTGGAAGACCACTCAAGCTGCTCTACGCCGCACAGCAACTCGGAATCAGGAGCTTGCGGATAAGCGTCGTAAGCCAGCCCCTGCTTATAAACCTGGTCAGAAGGTGTGGCTTTCCTCTCGGGACCTTCCTCTCCAGGTGGAGTCACGTAAGCTGGCACCCAAATTCGTTGGCCCATATGTCGTTGAAAAAGTGATTAACCCTTCTGTGGTCCGACTTAAGTTGCCATCCTCTCTTAATGTCCACCCTTCATTCCATGTTTCCCTCCTTAAGCCTGTCTCTTGCAGCCCTCTGTGCCCTCCATCCGTTCCCCCTCCTCCCCCCCGGTTGGTGGATGGGCATCCGGCCTTTACTGTCCGTCGCGTCCTGGACGTCCGGCGTAGGGGTAGGGGGTTCCAGTATCTGGTGGACTGGGAGGGCTATGGTCCGGAGGAGCGTTCCTGGATTCCGCGGGGCCACATCCTTGACGTTTCCCTCCTCCGTGACTTCTACAGGGCTTTTCCTGATAAGCCTGGTTGGGCGCCTGGAGTCGCCCTCTAGAGGGGGGGGTACTGTCACGCCCTGTGCTGGTGACTGTTCCAGCCTCTCCTCCTACTTCTGTGTTCATGTGTGGGTGTGTGTGCATGTGTGGGCGGAGTCGTCCTGGGAGCAGCCTCACCTGGATCCCATCTGCAATCAGCCGGCTTCTTAGACCCAGCTCTCCACGCAGACGGTGCCAGATTGTTGTTCCAGTTGGATGTTGGTGATTCTGGTCTCCCGGCTGCTGCTCCCTTTTACCACACTCCCGCTGTGGTTTGAATAAACACTGATTTTTGGATTTTTGGACTTTGGTGTCACTAATTGGGTTCTACTCGAAAGTGTGCCGTAACACCATGTTTCCCCTCCTCTGCTGAATTCCTCACACGAGTGTTGATTGGCAGTCAGATGTACAGACACTGCATTACAGACTATTTTCAAACATCATTCCCCAATAGTGCGATGACCTCCCAAGCGCAGAGCAGGGGAATCCCTCTATTCCTTTAAAAAGTTTTGGAAGAAGCATCTCTTCTGAGAAGATCTGCTCTCCTAACAGCATATATCTTTCTCCTCTTTTCTCTCCGCCTTTCCTCCTTCTATCACTTTCTACAACTTAGGAACGGAGGAGGTGGAGGTTGTTCAGACCTATAAATATCTTGGGCTGTGGCTGGACAACAAACTGGACTGGACCAGCAACACGAGGCAGCTGTACAAGAAAGCACGGAGCAGGATGTATTTTCTAAGGAGGCTGAGGGCATTCAACATCTGCAGGAAGCTCCTGTGGATGTTCCATCAGTCTGTGGTCACCAGCGTCCTGTCGTACGCTGTGGTGTGGTGGGGAGGGAGCGTGACTAAGGCGGATCTCTCCAGGCTGGATAAGCTGATCAGGCGGGCCAGCTTGGTGGTTGGGATGAAGCTGGACCCTCTGGCAACGGTAGCAGAGAAGAGAACCTTGGATAAACTGCTGGACATCATGGACAATGTCAGCCACCCTCTGCACACTGTTACCAACAACCAGAGGAGCCTGAGAAGCCTGACCAGCCAGAGGCTGCGCCTCCCAACATGCAGGACAAACAGACTAAAGAACTCCTTCATCCTCCGAGCCATTAAACTGCTCAACTCCTTTCTGGGGGAAATGAAGAAGAAGAGAGTCCACACGAGAGCTGAGGGATGACACAAACAATGCATCAAAAACTATGCAAACACTAAAGACATTTCACTTTACCCATGCTTAACTAGGCCTGTTTTTTTTTCTATGCCTATTTATGATTTTCTATTTTTATATTCTTGATGGGTTATTTATTAATCTTTCTATTTTGTGTTGTACTACTTTCTATGTGCTGGTGCTTTCTGTGTGTTTTTTCTGTGTTTTGTGTACTCACTGTGCTGTATGTAGTGTGACGGAGAAATAAATTTCCCTGATGGAACCTCCTTAAGGGATCAATAAAGTTATCATCTACTCCATTTATCTCTCCCTCCACTCCCATCTTGGTCCTGTCTCTCTAACTGTACCACAGCTCTGTCCTTCACAGGCAGTTGAGGATTAGAAGAAACTGTTTTTTACATACGTCTCAATTCCATGATTGTGTCTCTCACTTGTAAGTTGCTTTGTATTAAAGTGTCTGCTAAGTGTAAATGTTTTATATCAATGTTTCTAGAGATGATTCATTTAGATGTTTCACTTGAGAAAAATCTAAATTCACAAAACAAAATCCTACAGATATTCATCATCCCCAGAGGATAAATCCTTCAGACTCTAGTAGTCCTCTGCCATATAGCGCAATCAGTAGGTCAGAACTTTGGCTGTACTGAACAGCTTACTGCTGGCACCACTGATTTTTAGACTTGTTTTTGACCGTAAGCCTTTTTGCTGCAAACTGTAAATGTTGATACCTAAATCCTGAGTTCTTCCATAATTTTTGAATGCTGGACAAGTTAATAAAGAACCAACCTATATTTAAAAAAAATAAAATCAGTCTATAGAATAGAATGCCTATCACACTTGAGTCCTCCATTACTTTAATTAATAACATACAAAATTATGCTCTTAGTTGTCTATGTAAGTGGATGCCTGCACTTTTTCTGTTTCATCTCTCTTGTCAGAGATTGCTTATGTATGGCTTAAAATGCAAACGATTGTGGGTTAGTAACGGCCCCTTTCTGGACATGGGTGTGGCTTGGGCTTGACAATCCAACTGTGTGTGGACATATAGGACAAACTCATGATATATAGGCCCTCAGTACAAGAGTAATAGAGGCCAATATCTACCACAGTAGATCTGACCCAAGGTGCAGGCTATGTAAAGAAGCCCCAGAGACAGTCCAACATGTGGTAGCAGGGTGCAAGATGCTCGCCAGCTCAGCATACATGGAGATGCACAACCAAGTAGCTGTGATAGTGTACAGGACCATCTGAACCCAGTATGGACTAGAAGTACCCAAATCCAAGTGGGACATACTACCAAAGGACGCTGAGAACAACAAGGCTAAGATCCTGTGGGACTTCAGCTTCCAGACTGACAAACAGCTGCTGGCTAACCAACTTGACATAGTAGTGGTGGACAAAGAGCAGAAGAGAGCAGCGGTGATAGATGTGGCGATTCCAGCTGACGCCAACATCAGGAAGAAGGAACACGAAAAGATTGAGAAGTATCAAGGGTTGAAAGAACAGCTCGAACATACAGTATTTGGAAGATCAAGGTTAATGTGGTCCCCGTGGTTTTAGGAGCATATTGTATATATATATATATATATATATGAACCATCTGTGAAAACTTTCCATCCTCCCAGGAGGTGTAAAAAATATTTCAGTCAATGTCTTGTGGTTAATTTCAGGTAAAATTCCCTTCCAGGAGGAATGACACTCATTGTAGCTCATACATCCACAGCAGGTCCATGAATCTAATCAGCCTTATCCACAAACTATCTCAGTCCTATCTGGTAGTGCAACCACAATGCCTCATGCATACCCATACTAGCCCCAAATAAAGTCTGATTTATTCAATCCAGATGAGAAATATAGATCCATCCCATCATCTTGCAACATCTAATGTGGTCTGTTCTGGGATCCACCCTCCTACCAGGTTACTTAGACAGCTGTTCTCTGGTTTAACCAACAGTGACAACATGACCTCATTGGTTGAGGTAATATGGGAGAATCTGTGCTGAGTAAATACCTAGATAGACCTCAACATGACTGTAACTGAAGGTCTGTGACTTAAACCTGTAGAAGTTCAAATAAACGACTACAGAGCTGTTTACAGTTCCCGTTTTCAATGATAGGTAATTAGCCTACATACACAGAGAAGGAGAGAGAGGGGAAGAGGGAGAGTCCTGCCTCCCTCCTCCGGTTTCCTGGAGAAGTGTGTGTGTGTGTGTGTGTGTGTGTGTGTGTGTGTGTGTGTGTGTGTGTGTGTGTGTGTGTGTGTGTGTGTGTGTGTGTGTGTGTGTGTGTGTGTGTGTGTGTGTGTGTGTGTGTGTGTGTGTGTGTGTGAAGGAGACAGGGGGAGAGTACAGTTTGTTTAGCAGTGACTCTCCAGCTGCTGAGCGGATTGGAGCGCACAGATCGGCGGACACAAGAACTCCTTCCTCCTCTGGACTCTCGTTAAGTCGGTTTTTAATGTGATTGAGAGTCTTTGGAAACATGGACGCGCAGCGCTCTTCTTCAACTTTACGTGGACCTTTATTTCTTATCTTCCTCCTAACACTGTTCCTGGAGCCCGGGACTGCGGGTGAGTTCCACATATCCTAAACTTCACCAAACCTGTTCGCTGCTATGAGTTCATCACACTCGATACTTCTGGCAGTCTCAGTGTTTTTGGACCAAATTCTGTGGTGGGCAATCAGTCTGGGAAAGTTTCCTTCCAGTGCGTTACGCATGGCTCTCCAGAGAGCTGAGGTGAGTCAGGCGCAACAGGTGACTCACTCCGCGGCAGCTCCGCTCCGTGTTGCCGCCTGCGCAGCAACAACACACGTGTTTGTACACACACTAGTCGAGCCCTCATTGAAGAGCAACATCTAGACATGAGTCAGGACCAAGGGGCCAAATCCAGGATTCTTCTTCAGTTAGTTTTATTGGAGGATTTTTTTTTTCTTCATTTTTAAATTTTGTTTTGTTTTTGAGGAAATAATTCCTGGCTTTTGCTAAAAACCATTCATGAATCTGGGGATGGTATCCTTAGATATGTGAAGTTTGATCCTGATCTAGATAAGAACCCGGGTCCAGCAAATTAAAATAGCTTCACATAGCGTAATCTAAAGGAAGGTTTGATTGTGGACAGTTTGGGATTGGATTAAAGACACTGTTGTAAGAGGAAGATCTGCTGAGCTCCATTGTAGTTGGGAAATGAGTTGGACTTGTAAGACGTCAGTCCCACTTTCTCCTGTCCACACTGTAAACCCATGTGCTAACACTCGCAATTTAACGCACTTGGTCAGCTTCCATCTGTCAAAGCGTGACATCTCCCGTTTCAGTAAACCGCAGAAACTCCCCAACAACTGAAAGCAACATTTACATGAAATGTAAATTCGGCCCTCAGCTCTTGTCATATGGTGACTGCTCCTCTGTCCCTGCTTCTCTCTGCTGGCTGTCACTGCCCTCCTCCCACGATGCATCCTATTTTCAAGCTGGAAATCCCACATACCAGAAGGACTGAGTGGTGCTGTTGCATTGTATGTGTCACAAATAGACACACGCGCACAGGACAACACACAAACATCCACCCTCATGCCCTCATATTCCTATAGGGCACTCCTTGTTACTCTGTCATCTCCAGACCCGCCTGAAGCACCAGGACCAGTGCTGTTGCTCTTAGATTTTATTTTTGTTTTTTTTAGTCAATGTGAAGTAGTTTGTTCTTCCCTCCTTAACTTAGTCCTTGTTGTTTGTCAAACACAATCTTGTGTGAAAATGCCAGTGAAAAATTAAAGGCAGAAGGAAGAGGTTATGTATGAATTTATATTCTCATGCTAAGTCCAGCAAAGCCTTTATTCCTGTTGTGTTTACACTGACTTAATGTGCTTTGTGAGAAGAGAAGAGAAGAGAAGAGAAGAGAAGAGAAGAGAAGAGAAGAGAAGAGAAGAGAAGAGCCTCTACAACCTCCTTTTTAAGTATTTTCTTGTGATTTTTGACCATATTAGTCAACCTTCCCTCATGTTCTACCCACCTGACTGGCTTTGTTGACTTCTCTGGTCAAAAAAGAAGAATGAATGAGGCAAAGGTGAAGATAAAGACATGTAGAATGAGGGGATTACAGCCAAGTTGGATTGAGGTGCACTGAGAAGAAATTGTTGAGGTGGAAGGATAACTTTCCAGAGCAGAGGGAGAGTGCTCAGCCTCCTGTTGAGGCAGTTACAAACCACTGGACAGCCTCTTGCCTGTTGTCTCCTCGCATTTATGTTTCAGGACTGAAAAGTAGAACTCTACTCAGACTTTCTCAGTCAGGGTATGGTTTGCTGGAAAGTTAAAACAGTGTTCAAGAATCTCTTGTAGAGGTTTTTTGTTTGTTTGTTTGGAGGATCTTTAACTAGACCAGTGGTTCTTAACCTTGTTGGAGGTACCGAACACTGCTGGTTTCATATGCTCACTCACGGAACCCTTCTTTAGTAAAAAAAATGTTTTTTTTAAATATAGGGCATAAATATATGTTTTGAAATGACCTGCCTGCAAATCAGTGTGACTTCTGCTGTTGCTATTGAGAGACCAGTTCAGATATGCGTGGCTTCACCTTGACAAGTGCTACTCTTCTGTCATTTTCACAGCAGTCTGTTTCTTTTGTTTTCCATGCAGCTTAAGGAAGTGTTCCTTTATTTTTGCCAGTTCCAGACTAGAGTTGCTCAACGTGACATTGCAAATTGACTCCCATCACGTTCCGTTATACAGTACATTTAAATTCACGTTAATAATAATTATAATAATGGATTAGATTTATATAGCGCTTTTCTGGACACTCAAAGACGCTTTACATCGGATCCATTATTCACTCCTCATTCATACATAGGTAAGCTACCTATGCAGCCACAGCTGCCCTGGGGCAGACTGACGGAGGCATGGCTGCCAATCTGCAACTACGGCCAGCGGAACAATCACACACATTCACACACCAGCAAGCGCCCCACTGGAGGCAAGGAGGGTGAAGTGTCTTGCCCAAGGACACAACGACAGATGACTCGGCGGGAGCGGGAATCGAATTGAATCATTGACCTGCGATACCACTGAGCCACGGCCGACCGTTGCACATATTCATCCGACCACTTTCTTTTTTTGCTCAACGTAGTTACTATGAATTAAATTAAGAAAGCAATCAGATGATGTACCATCATGACAGGCATAAATCGACTACTGAGTGCGCAAAATCCCAAGTAGTACAGGTAGGCTAATCGATGTTGCGTGATCACCTGCAGTCAGTGATGGCTAAGGGGGGCATGTCATCACAAATTGACACGATGTGTCAAACATACACAGTGATTAGTGTATGTTCGGCAAAAACACCCGACACATCGTGTCGGGTGTTTTGTCTTGACCTCTGTCTCCGCCGAACCCCTGAGACCGACTCACCGAACCCCTAGGGTTTGATCGAACCCAGGTTAAGAACTGCTGAACTAGACAAAGGGATCTACTCTCATTAACCCTCTGAACTCTGAGGTCCAGTTAGATTAAACCCTATGCATGTATGTGACCCACTAAATAATTTTTATCTTGCTAATGTTTGGCTCCGCAGTGCACTGGTGACATGTCTGGGGTGTATCCTGCCTCATGCCCATAGTCAGCAGATGGATGGATGGCACACAAACATGGACACTAACTGCTGACCCCTAACCCTGACTCTTGTAACCCTAACCCTTACCAAACTCAAACCCTCATCCTTAACTCTAACCCTAACTGAACACCCTAACCCTAACAGTAACCTAAACACTAACCCCAATCCCTAACCCTAACCCTGACCCTGACCCTAATTCTTAACACTTCTCTCACAAAATCCTGGCTGGTGATACTAGAGTTGCGACAGAATGTCCCAACGGTCACTAAAATGACAGTTTGTTGGGTGGAGTTGAAGATTTTTCAGTTTCCAGTTATGGTTGAGCAATTTGAATCAGTTCTTCCTGTTCATGGGTGATAAACTGCCGTCTAGTTTCCTGTCTGTCCTCCGGCTTGCTGTAAGCTCACATCCTCTGTGGCTTGGACAAACAGGGGAAGGGGATGAGTAGAGGAGAAAAGTGCACTCCATTTGCATCTGAATGACATGCACAATTAAGTTTGAATCTTACACTGGACTAAAGAAGTGATTTACACACTCTTTTTGACTTTCTCTAATATCAACAAGTCCAGTAAAGGCATACATCAGGGTCATTTGTGGGACCCACCAGCAGACATTAGCAGGTAACAGTAACACAATACCCCTCCTGCAATAACAGGATCACAAAGAAATCTTACATTTCAATTATGGCCCCTTCAGGAACCACCGAGAGCACAGTTAATGAGACACTTTCCCCCTCCACATTTCCTCCAATGCACTGTTTTTTCATACTGTAATTCCTACACATGGACCAGCAGCAGGAGAGAGAGCAGCGGTAAGAAGAAAGACAGTCAAAGTGCTTTAGCAGCTGGAACAATGATCCACATACCATCAAAGTCTTGCAAGCACAGTTGCCCTTTAACTTAGTGCACCAGCATAATCTTCAAAGTGAAGGGTGTAAAGCTGCAGCCTCTAACTGTCTGAGATCAACAGCACTGTTATTTTATCATAAATGCAGAAAAGTAAATAAATAGAGGCTTAGAGTGGCGTTTTCCTTTTGCCTCACAGGACCCTTTGAACCATTTAAAGCAGAATCCGTGACGTCATTGCTCCTATTTATTGGAATCAGCAGAACAGCATTTTAAATGATGGCTGCTATTAAGGCCCATATTTTATTTCTAAGCAGACAAAATTTAGGTCATTTTGTTCAGTAATGGTGAAAGCAGGAACTGAAGACTCACCGAAAATTGACCAAAAATAAAGGTCGTAATCTACCATAATATGCAGTCTCAATATAAATACTGGGCTATGGTGGTATAAATACTGGGCTAATCAGCTGCTAACTGTTGCCATCATACTAACATTAGAAATACATTGAATGAAGGGAACTACAATGGCAAACTCATTTATGAAATGTTTGTCGGAACAAAAGGCAAAATCTAACCAATGAACCTTCATGAAGTGTCATAGAGTGTGGGCTGTAGAACCCATTATAGTACTTGACATAAGATGTTAATGTGGACTTACAGTATTCTGTAAATAATTATTTGCTGTAACGTAAAAGCTGTTGGAGCACGTTGGAAAACACATTATTGCTTTCTTTCATTGAAATGTGAACATCCTTTCTTTAATATGGTGTTTGAGTCCAAAAGTGCTTAGCTTAGCTTAGTTTTGCTTAGCTTAGCATAAAGACTGGAATCAGGACTAAACTGCTCACCTGGTTTGTCCAAAGTTGTAAAATATGTTCATCAACACCTTAAAATTCACTGCATAGGGGGAATACTGTAATAAGTGTAATGTTGGTGAGTCTTTGGACAAAGACATCTGCTAAGTAATTAAACCTAAATGTAAATGGAGCAGTCTGAGGTTGAGGGAGTATACCCCGGACCGGTGAGCAACAGTTCGGTGACTCCTCAGTTCTGTTATTCTGGTTATTACACAAGCTGCCAGATCCAGTCAGTGAGATTAGTTCATGAAGACAGAGTCCAGGCACTCACCTGTCCCTGAAACAACAACTACTTTTGAGCTTCAGAGAAGTATGGTGGCCATTTTTATATGCAGCACTTTCACTCCTTGTTGCTAAACTATGTATGTTTTGGCTTGAGCTCTTCAGCACAGTGAAGACGTCATCCTTTATCCCTTTAGCCACAGAGAGGAAGCAAGTAAACATACCCTGGATTTGGACAGTTAAACGGTTTGTGTCTGTCAGGTATTAACAGCATCAGGGATTAATTGAGGACATATGACTCCTGTTAATCATTGAGATGCTTTCAGCCCCTCTGGTGCACCAAACTGCATGCTTTATTTGCCTCCGAGGCAGTGAGTGGGTGATCCACACTCCGTCCACCAAAGGAGACTGTGTGACGGCATGTGTCTTGAAAGTCTATTAACTGAGCTCCCTGTCAGATGCATAATCCAACCTGTGATCGCGTGTCACACAAAAACATTGACACATATCAACGGACTGTTAGAGGGGGATCTGTCGGGTTGGAGGTTGTTAGGGAGGAAAAGGGGAAATCATGTGGATCCTGCTCTGGTCTGGTTTCACGCTTTACGCTGCCATGTCAGTTGATTAAGCGATAGTGCAGACGGCGCTGTGGGCTACTGTTTTGACTACATCTTGGAGTTCAGATGTGTGTGAGCCGTTGTTATTATTGTTGTTTGTGAGAAAGAGGCTCCTTCCAACATTATAAAGAGGCTATCTTATCAGCTACATGCCTCTCATTCTCTGGTTCTGCACCTCTCTGGCATAAATGGGATAAAACAGTCATATAAAGGCGTTGGTGTAGATTTGTGTGTGTATATTCACCTGAGTTAAATAGTTGACTGCTTGTAGCAACTATTCTATAGTTAACAGAACTCCTATCTGATACACATGGTGCAGAGCTTTAAGGAATTCAGTCCTGATCAGTGGACCAGGGCTGGCCGACATGGAGAGTTACACTCAGACCTCCCAGTTGAAGGAAGCCTTCTCCCACTCATCCTGACCTGCATACTACACACACAGCTTTATCCCACCCTGGAAGTCAGCTTTATTTCCACACAAAAGCAACACAGACACGCCTACCATTCAAAAGTACAACTTTCACTCGTCTAATGTAGCTTAGCTGGGCTTCACATGCAGCCAGTCTGAGGCCGGCAGTCAGGAACCTTGGAGTCAGGGAGGCAAGTCTGAACCGGTAACAGAGCAGGAGATCAGAGAGGCGTCGCAGCTCAAGTCATGCTCAGAGAATGACAGGGATGAGATGGTAGTGATTACACTGCCAGCCCAGGTAGCGCGACCCTTGTACCACATGTAATACCCTCCAAAACTACCAAGGTGAAGCTCTCCAACAACGTAACCATGAATTAGAGCTGATTGTTCCTGTAATTTCTTTAATTGCTTTAACCTATAGCTATAACCCCTATAATCAGTGAACTCTGTCTGTACCTGAGTTTGGAATTAACCACGTGAGTCACGTTGGAGACGTGAATCATTTGATAGTTGTTATCTGACATGTGAGTCTGTTCATGCAGTACTTCCAGTAGTCCTAGATTTGATTGGATATCACTAGTCCTCTAGTTAGTGTGAATATAGATGGAATCGGATTTATTGCTTCTTCATTCAGAGGTTTTAGGTTCGGATCTCATGTGGTTTGATCTCAGGAAAGCAGCAGCTTGGCACAGCTACATATTGATTCAGCTGAGGTCGCCCGTGCTTTAGTGTGGTTGTGGACTATTTTAACCGGACCTGACGGTTTCCTTGGGTCCTGTGCAGCACATTTGAGCTGGCCAATGCTGGGACAGTCAGTGGTGTAGGTGGTGACCTGGTTGCGTTGCCTTTGTGTACACGCATTTGTGTTCTTAACCTGGTTAAATTCGTCAGCTAGTAAACCAGTGAGTTTTCTTATTTTCATTGATGGAAAAATGGAATAATGTAAGTGCACACAATTCATTTTTAGGTGTTATAATGAGAAAATCTTATTTTACATGCAAGGTGTTAGTTTTAGAGATGAAAATTGTCTTGGACTGCCCTGCAGAGAAGTTCCCAACAGGTCAAGGCAGCTTTTAGAATCTTTCAGCAAAAGAGTTTTTCCAACATCAAAATGAATCTGGTTGGATTAAAACAGTTCTTATAATGCACTGTCCTTTACCTACTCACATAAAACAAAACGTCAGGCATACATATAACAAAAACTGTGCTGCTAAAGAACCAAACACTGGTCTCAGGAATGGGAGGAGGCTGATTCAGAGCTACATGAAGAGTGAATTCCGAAATAGACTCTCAGACATCAGATGACAGTTTTACATAAAGGTAAGGAGTCATAAACATGATGTCTCATCCTGTGGGGATCACATGTATTTATAACAAATGTCACAAGACTGATAAATGAAGGTAGTTATGAACCAAAGAACAACCATACCTGCGTCATCAAGAGAAGACATGAGTCTTCTCTTGATGACGTCTTTCAGTGCCCAGCTGTGGCTTGGATTTTTTTATTACTTGTCACGGCTCGAACAAGACTGGTGGTGAGGCCCCAAAAGCACGACAGTGAAGCAGGCGGATCGAGTCCAAAAACAAGTTTTATAGGATAAGCAGGGGTAAGGTACCAGTTAATCAGTCTAAACAGTAGACGAGTCAGGCGGACGGCAAGCAAACAGGCAGAGTCCAAAATCAGGCAGTTCATACACAAAAAGGCATTCAAACAAACCAGGCAGACAAATCCAAAGGGGGTTGACGAAAGGCAGGGTCCAGGAAACAGGCAGGAATCAGGATAACCGGCAGGAATCAAAGGCTGGAGAGTCAGGGCGAAACACTAAACAATCTGACAGAGTACTGAGGGCTGAGCTGGGTATGTGAAGACTGGTGGCTGATTAGGGGAGTAGTTGCAGGTGAGCGAAGGGAATGCAGGTGCAGGGAATGAACTGATGGCAAGTGGGCCTGAATCTGAAATAACATGATGTTAGTGACCGGAAAACAAACAGGATAATAATAGTCCAGAGACGTGACAGTTACTAAGCCAACACCTTCCTGATTTGTACTAGAGCAATAACCAGGGAAGTGGGGTGAAATAGTGTTGTGTTTCAAATGTGACTCCTTGAAGCCTGATTAATATGTTCGTGTCCTCTGCAGGTATGCCCCATTTTTACCCCATGAACCAGCTGTGTAAGTTCTGTGACCTGGAGCTGTCCTCCTGCACCGGTGTAGGGACCTGCATGTCCAACTGCTCCATCACCTCCATCTGTGAGGAACTGAATGAAGTGTGTGTGTCTATCTGGTAGGTCATTACCTCTCCATCTCTTAGATGTGAGTTATCAGGTAATCACACAGTTCTTAATGTTGTTTCTTTGCCTTTTAGGAGAAAGAATGAGACACACTTCTCCATTGAAACCCTGTGTCACGACCCGTCCAAGCCTCTGTATGGAGCTCTGCTGGACGACTACAACAGCTCCACCTGTGTGATGAAGGAGAAGAACACCACGGGTGGGATGGCCTACTTCTGCTCCTGCACCGACGAGGAGGAGTGTAACGACAAGCTGCTATTCTCTCCCAGTGAGTACATGAAAACCTTCCTACAATATTAAGATGAGAATGAACACATTCAGAGTAAGGTAAAAAAATTTTTAACAAACCAAGGTTTTATATTTATTACATACACAGGCCTTTGTGTACACTAGATCATTCAGCATAGATTGAACTGTATATCGTCTTCTGGATCAATGATTAAAAACCTCATTGCACTGTCTGATACTGTGGTAATCAAGTACTTATCACAGCTTTACCAATAACCTTAACACATTAATGTCCCAGCTGCTGTTGAATGAATCAATCACAAATCCAAATTAGCATTACACCTTCCACTAAATGTCATATTTCACAGTATTATTTGAAGACACTTCATGTCTTTTTTTTTTTTGGTAGTGTTACCTTGTAGTTCATGTGTGATTGAAAGGCTGATAAATGAAGGTAAAGATAGGAATGTTGTTGTTGGTGTCGAGGGAGAAGAGGAAGAACTTGAGCTGTGAGTGAGAGGAGCCCTCAGGAGGAGCAGGACATGACTGTTAGTTATAAAGTTAACCTAAAGCAACACAGAGTGGAACTAGTTACAGTAAACATGGTGCTGCATTGTAGCAAACTTTGATTGTGCCGTCTGATACTCAGAATCGATAGAGCCTCTTCCTCATGAGTGAATTTAGTCACTGATTATATATGAAAATTGTAAGAGACCTAGCAAAGTCGCTGAAGGGACATGATATATTCTGGGATGCTTGAGTGTGTGTGCTGCAAGCTTTATGCTTCTTACTACACAAACATATTCCTGACAAAAATACTCTGAGCCTAATCCAAAGTATGTATATACAGTATTTATTCAACTTCAATAACCACTTCTTTTCACTGTTGCGGGTTACTGGAGCCCATCCCAACGGACTGGGGACAAAAGGCAGGGTACACTCCGAGCGCAACGCCGGTGCACTGCGGAGCCACATTTAGACAGACAAACACGCACACACACACTCACACCTACGGGCAATTTGAGAGCGGCCGATTCGCCTGAAGTGCATGTTTTTGGAGGTGGGAGGAAGCCGGAGAACCCGTAGAGAACCCATACAGAACTCCACACAGAGCGGGACTCGAACCCATAACTACCTTACTGTGCGGAGACAGCGCTACCCACTGCACCACCGTGTCCCCCCAGTACTTATACAATATGCAGCTGAAACACAGTGTAGGATATATTTGACAATAATGCTTTTGCTCAGAGAAGCAAATGTTCAGCATTTTTTCTAACAGATACGTTGCAGTTTTTGCTCCCACACTTTCTGGACCAGTTTTTACATTTTTATGAAACTCTCACAGTTCTGACCCTTGACCCTCAAAACAGCACATCTGTTTGGGTTTTGGCCTTTTTCTTTCATGGCTTTGTTGATTAATGGATTATTGATTGTCAGGCTCATCATCATGTTTGTCTGTTTACAGCAACTCTGAATGTATTTGATGGAGATATCAGGACAACAAGAAATTGTACAAATCATGGTAATCACACCTGCTTTCAGCTGCTTTTAGCAAAGGCTTGGCAAAAGATAGTCCCAAAAAAGTAGATCAGTGCAGCTCATCCGAAGTTACTCGCTTAGCAGAGAGCTCCATTTGTGCTCTTTACTCATATTTCAGCCGTGAATGAGTGAATGCATTCATGTCCATTGCCTTTATTGCTGCTTCTGTCTTTCATTTAACAATAAATCATCTCTTCGTAGTCGTCCTCCCATCCTCCCACACTCGTCGTCCTCCTTCACTTTCTCCCCAACCACAGACAAGGAAACTCTGTGTGTGTTTTGACTTTTAAATCTATTCTTATGCATTTCAGAAGGTGTGGGTGTTTACTTTTTCTTGCTGCCGTCTAATAGCAAGTGTGTCAACATAAAAAGGCAGTGCTGCTTGTATTATACATGGACAACATTTGGGGAATCCTCATAGCTGTCGTAGCAGTGTGTGTTTGAGCTCTGCATGGCCCTCTGCTGACGAGGAGAATGTCTCTACCTGAAAGTGTGTGTGTGTGTGTGTGTGTGTGTGTGTGTGTGTGTGTGTGTGTGTGTGTGTGTGTGTGTGTGTGTGTGTGTGTGTGTGTGTGTGGTTGCGTAGGCTGAAGAGCTCAGACATACGGTTTCCTGTCTGTGCTGAGCTCAAATCAGAAACATCTCCAGCAGATGGTGAGCAGGCCTCTGGACGCAGGTCACCTCACTGGTGAATGACAGTAGGCTGACACTGTGCTATGATGCTGCTAACGTTCCAGACTCTATCAAGTGATCGATCAATCACTAATCAAATCCTTCAGATGGATGAGAGGTTGCTTTTGGAGTTGCGTTTTGGAAATCTAAATGTACTTTTTAAAGCTTGCATGCCCTCATATACATCTCTGAAGGCAGGTTGGAGTTGTCATTTGTTAAAGTGACCACTCCGTTATTGAGACACATATTACAAATAACTGTATATGTCCATGGGTAATGTTCAGTATGTCCATGGTAATGTCCCTTTATTTGTTGACTGCAATTCTTCATTCATTCAGGACACTCTCTTAAGCCCAAGAGTTAAAAAAAGAAAAAGTGACCCACAATACCTTAAAACAAACCACTTAAATTGTATTTTCAGCATTTTTGTTGTTTGACTTAAATCTATTTTGTAAGTAAAAGCCACCATTTATCAATGTGTGACGTATAAAGATTGTGAATGTCTTAGTTTATCTTCAACAGACAGCAGAAAGACAGCAGGCAATGAATCAGCTGTCATCACTGTGTTCTCTTCTAAAATACAGATTATTAGTGTTATAACAACAACAATGACAACAACAATAATAATATAATAATAATACAATAATAATAATAATAATAATGATAATAATAGCAGTAGTAGTAATTTTTTTCTACCACCATCACATGGAGTTTATCCGTTGACAGCAGACATTTAGCAATCAAGCTGGGATTCTAACATTTTTCTAAATTATTAAGGTAAAATAGTAACGACTGAACAGATCAGTTTATTTCAGTCAGCTCTAGACTGAACTGAGACTCCTGCCATCAGTTATTGATCCCTATCGATCACCAGGGAGTGCATTATCTCATGAACGTGGACTGGTTACACTGGGACTGAGTGGACTGGTTATGCTGGGACTGAGTGGAGTGGTTATAATGGGACTAGTTGAAATGACTTTGTTGGTTGGACTGGTGTAGATGATGACGTGTGTCACACCTCTGGTGTTATGAGACAGTTCATCTGCATACAGAAATCCTTTCAGGGACTGAAAGCAGCACAAAGAGGTGTGTGACATGTTGTGTAATTACACACACACACACACACACACACACACACACACACACACACACACACACACACACACACACAGAACGAGTGTGGGTTGGGGTTGTGGTTCCTTCCTCCCATTGAGGACACATGCAGCAGGAAGTCTGTGGCTGTTTATTAGACCAGTGCCGTCTCTTATTCCTCTACACATACCTCACATTGTTTGGCCGTCCATTACATTCTGATGACGTGTGTGTGACAGTGTTTGTGCTGGGTTTTCTGCCTGAGCATCACATTTGTGGATTGTTACACACCATCATGTGTTGACGCACCAAAATAATTATAAATGTGACACTGAGAGAGAGAGAGAGAGAGAGCAGCCAACCTACAGCAGCAACCCTTTATCAGGGCTTATTGAAATTTATTGTAGCATATCCAAAGTTAATCAGATAGGAGGACAAAGTTGTGTGATAACCTGGTGGAACAGAGCTGAGAGAGACCTGATGAAGTCAAACTAAGTTTTAGGATTTGTGTTTCAACTTTCTTGCTTGAAGGAACAGTTTGTCCCAGATGATGGCTCAACAGTTTCCAGCCCAGACATTCAGTTGACATAGTCCACTCCTTCAGAAACCTTTCAGATGATGCTGACAGTAGACTCTCAAGTGATGTGAATGAGATCTGACAAAGCACACACACTTTATTCCCCCCACCAACAGGGTGTAAAATTACAGCGTCATTGATGAATCAAATGACTATGTGCCATTTGATCAACACATCTATCTCCTATCTTCTTGTGACAATAATGCGTGTATTTTGAAGCGGTGCAAGGGGAAGACTGATTTTGGTGCAAATAGTCTTTCCATTTTCTGGCAACACTGAAACCCCTGGATTTCTTGTAAATATTGCTTTGACAAATCTTAAGGACATACTTGCTGACCAGACCTTATTTTTCAGTCTGTACCTTAAATATTTTGAGTTGTGGTCTAGACCTTCTACTTGTGATTATCAAATCAAATTCAGGTGACTGAATTGCTATGCAAAACAGGAAGTGTAAAGACTCACCAGATTCTCTGATTCACAGACTCAATCGACACACAATTCACCCGCTCAGTCCTCATTAACTGGCCTATGAAGATGGTTTTTGTCTGTTTTGCCACACCATCCTTCACTTTTAGGGTAAACCCAGAAAATCAGCCGTTTTACTTTTAATGTAAATCCATTTTTCCAGTTTTGGACTCCCATGTTAGCATCACTTGTTTTCATTTATTGGTGGTGTGTATGACTGAGCGGGACACACAGGATTGATGACTTATGAAGGGACCAGATCAGTCTCACTCTAAGCAAATTGCAACACAGCTTCTCTTTCTCCTATGAAGACGATTCAGAGCATCCGCCTCTCAGCCAACATCACTTACATGTGTCCTAAATTTGTGAACCGCATTCAGCAGGAGGAGGACGAACATTTGTGGTAAATACTGCCTTGTCATAGTAACATGCTCTTTACTGCTGTACTTACAGCTGTGCTTTGTGAAAGTCCGTTCTGCTTGCCTGCAGGCACGCCATGCTAAGAATGAGAGGCAGAACTAATGAATTCTGGACACGGATTCCTTTTCTCCTTCAGTCTGTATGTTTGTACAGATGTTGCCAGCTCTCCTCTACTCATTCCATGGGATATATTAGTATCCCTCATGATGACTGAAATCTTCCACAAGACATTAATTGGGGATTTTTGATGTTAGTGTGTGTGTGTGTGTGTGTGTGTGTGTGTGTGTGTGTGTGTGTGTGTGTGTGTGTGTGTGTGTGTCTATATTTTGATGAACGAATGATAAAAATAAGAAAAGGGAATTAGAATGAGCTTTTGATTCCACTGAAGAATAGGATGAGAAAAAGACAAACTGGAGCAATAAAGGAAAACATGGCTCTGTGCTTGTTCCGAGATTTAAAACTTTTTTACAGTTCCTCCTTAACTGTGGAATCTTAGCGTCTCTTGCAGCAGTCATTCAGTCACGCGACAGACAGCTTCATACTGCTGTATATATATAACTGACTCTAGCAGGCCAACAAAGGTTAATGAAAAGGAACCAGATGGGAGTAGTAGGAACACAAACAGAATTTAGAGATTTAAGAAGCATGACACCACTGAATGTATTAATAGAACACCAGTATAGAGATACATTACATTCAGTGATATCAGTGTGGATAAGGGGCTGCTTGTTCTAATCTGGTCGTCTCTCTTTGTAGGTCTGGGTAACCCTTAAATATCTCTTATGTACAATTTAAAAGCAGCATATTCACCCTTCCCTCCCTAATACCACCTGCGGACATGGTACAGGTATTTCTCAATTTATAAACATTCAACTTGCAAACATTTGGAGATACAAACAAACGCATGCCGCCACATCTGACTATTGTCCTGCAGTTCCCCTTTCTACCACAACTCCAGGGGGCAGCACCACTGCGTTCACACAGCTCCAAAACTTGTCTCCCCCTCTTGTTGTTGTTTGTTTTTGTCTCTGTTAGCATCTCAGAGGACTAGCGAAGATAGTGGTAGTGGTGACCTTCTCTCTGATGACAACTTTGACTCTTCTTTCACTCTAAATGTAAGCTACATGCTACACTACAGTACAGTGGATTGTCTACATCAACCGCTGACTCAGGTTGTTGTTGTTGTTGGGTGCGCTTAAAAAATTGTTGCAGAGTTCTTTGAAGTGTTTTCTTCTTCTTCCCCTCAAGGATTAAAATATGAGGAGCAAACCTAACCGTAAACTAATCTGAATTGAAAACAGTCACGTGAATCACGAGTGATGTTTAACGGCAGATATTAGAACTACACATATGTGTTTTTATATATTATGTTTTTCTGATTTATTGTACAGAAACATAGTATTATGTACAGGGTATGTGGATGGGTGGGTGGGTAGGTAGGTAGGTAGGTCGGTAGGTAGACGTGGACGACAGTGGCTTTACTCCAAGTTCCTCCCTAGTGACTGATTTCCTCACCCTATCTCTAAGGGTGTGTCCAACCAGTATAAAGGAGAAACTCTTTTGAATCGCTTGTATCCAGGATCTTGTCCTTTTGTTCAGGACCCAAAGCTCATCACAATGAGAGTAGAAAGGTAGATTGACTGAAAATTGAGAGCTTCGTCTTTCGGCTTAAATCTTTCATCGCCATAACAGACCTAGACAGCTTGGCAACCATCTTTGATAACTTCAGCTCGGGTGATGGGTGAGTCCACCCCTTAGTCCACCCCTCAGCCTCTGCTTGGGTGAGTCCACCCCTCAGCCTCTGCTTCCTCAATGGAAGACATGGTAGTGGGATTAAGGACATCCTCAAAGTATTCTTTCCACCGCCTCCTGAGGCGCCGGATGGTTTGCCAGAATTTCTTCAAGACGGACAAATAGTCCTATTCCATGACCACCCTGAATTCCTCCCAGACCCAACTTTTTGCCACCATTAGTACTCAGGCTGCAGTTACCTTGGTCTGCCAGCTCCTGTCAAATGCCTCCAGTGTCCCCTGAGTCAACACGGCTTGATGAGAGTCCATTTTTAGCTTGATGGCATCTTTTCCTTCCGCTGTCCTCCACGGGGTTTGGGGGTTGCCGTAGTGAAGACCTTACGACCACAGCTCCGTGCAGCTGCTTGGACAATGGAGGTGGAGAATATGGTATGTACTCAATACCCCAGTCTCCTATTTCGAGGAGAAGTTGTCCCAGAAGTCAGGGATGAAGATTACATTGACAAGGGGTTCTGCCAGACAATCCCTACAAACCGCCACATTTGGGCCTGCCAAGTCTGTCTGGCCCCCTACTCCACCAGCACATCCAGCTCACCACCAGGTGGTGATCAGTTGCAACATCATGGTCCTTGATTTTATTTTTCATAAAGGGGTTTTTTAACTGCTGCAGTCTGGCCCATCACCCAGGACCATGGGAGACCAGGAGCATAAAGCCCCTGTCACAACATAGTTACTTGGATCATTCAGGCACTGAACTATCCCACCACAATAAGGTAGCAGTTCAAAAGGCAGAGCCATTCACTTTATAAGAAGTCCATTTCAAAGAGCTGCTATAGTCATATCTTATGAGCGCCTAGCTCTACCCATAATGTCACCAATTTAATTGATAGAAATGTTTGATCAAGTCAACTAGAATGTTGACACATGAGCGCATACTTGAGGTGCAGAAGACAATCTGGGCTAGTCAAGACCTGTTGGGGGTGTGCTGCATCTTCCACAGTATTAAATATGACTTTCTCTTTCCAAGTATCACCTGTTTTAATGTGAAATAAGGTCTAGCTCCTCATCTTGTACCTCAATGAAAACAATTCCTTTTAATACCCAGTAACATTTATTTAGCAAACACTGTGAGCATCCAAGCAATTAGTAACAGAGCGTTGAGAGTGATTCACATGTGGCACAGTTTGAAACACACACACACACACACACACACACACACACACACACACACACACACACACACACACACACACACACACACACACACACACACACACACTGATGTGACAAACCTCAGTGAACACTCTGGCATCCTGATTGGAAAGGCAACATGAGTCCTATTACCACTTTGTCTTGGCATCATCCAACCACTTGGAAGCATTTCTATTTGGAATACACACACACACTTATATACACTTTCACACACATACACATTTAAACCTCAAGCCTCAAAAACCTCTAGGCTATCTTAAAGCCCTTAAAGCATACACACATGCACAGACAGACACATGGAATTTAAGAAGCAGTGTTTGACTGTCTAGCCTTGTTATTTTGCAAACCCACTTTACGACCAAACTTTTTGAAGCTTTCTCAAATCTAAACATTTGTGTGTGCTTTTTTATGTTTGATTTATTTCATCTGCAGCTTTGCCCAATGCAGTTCAGAAAGATTTACAGCTTTGCAATCACACACACAGCCTCACAACTTCAAAATAAGGATATTATTCATCCTACTGAAAACATTTTTAACCATCGTGACCACGATGGTGCTTGGATTCAAAAGCAGTCTCTTCAGATCAAACATGCATCACAATTAAGAGGGCTGATGTATGCTGTAATATTAATTATTACATCACACAATTTATTGATGGTCAAATATATCTGAAACATCATAGATTTTAGCTTTTATTTCGCATACTAACTAATTTTTAACACCAATTTTCAGATGATTTTCAATGCTGATGGAAGGCACTAGTAGGGGGGTGGATGATCTAGTAACGACTGGAGGTAGCCACCATGGTTATGTCTTGGTAGGCTTGATGATGAGCTGGACATGGTGTAAAAGTGGCAAAGTTTTCACCTTTTTATCATCTCTGATAATCTGACTCCCTGATAGATCCGTCATTTCAAATTTTACATCAAACATTGTATAAACTGCAACAACCACAAGTTTTACCTAATCAACCAAGACTGAGATTTGAGATTATAAATACTGTCTTGTCCCCAATCCTTTTCTCCCTGTACACGGCAGACTTCTGCTACAACTCAGAACTGTGTCACATCCAGAAGTACGCAGATGACACAGCTATCGTGGGATGTATCAGGGACAATGAGTAGGAGGTGTATATATGCTTGGTGAGGGACTTTGTTGACTGGTGTCACAGCAACAGCCTGCAGCTCAACACCTCCAAAACTAAAGAGCTGGTCATTGACTTCAGGAGGGACAGACCCCAATCTAGACCAGTTCTGATAGCCCAGTTCTGATAGATAGGACGTGGAGATTGTGCAGACCTATAAATATCTTGGGCTGTGGCTGGACAACAAGCTGGACTGGACCAGCAACACGAGGCAGCTGTACAAGAAAGCACAGAGCAGGATGTAAATTCTGAGGAGGCTGAGGGCATTCAACATCTGCAGGAAGCTCCTGTGGATGTTCTATCAGTCTGTGGTCGCTAGCATCCTGTCGTTTGCTGTGGTGTGTTGGGGAGGGAGCGTGACTAAGGCGGATCTCTCCAGGATGGAGAAGCTGATCAGGTGGGCCAGCTCGATGGTCGGGATGAAGCTGGACCCTCTGGCAACGGTGGCAGACAAGAGAACCTTGGACAAACTGCTGGACATCATGGACAATGTCAGCCACCCTCTGCACACCATTAACAACAACCAGAGAAGTCTGAGAAGCCTGACCAGCCAGAGGCTGGGCCTCCAAACATGCAGGACAAACAGACTAAAGAACTCCTTCATCCCCCGAGCCATTAAACTGCTCAACTCCTCTCTGGGGGAGTTGAAGAAGAAGAGAGTCCACACGAGAGCTGAGGGATGACACAGACAATACAGCAAAAACACTTCTCATACATACATTTCACTATACCCATACTTAACTAGGCCTGTTTATTTTTTATTTCTATGCCTATTTATGATTTTCTATTTATATATTCTTGATGGGTTATTTATTACTCTTTTTATTTGGTGTTGTACTACTTTCTATGTGCTGGTGCTTTCTGTGTGCTTTTTCTGTGTTTTGTGTACTTACTGTGCTGTGTGCGACGGAGAAATTAATTTCCCTGACGGAACCTCCTTAAGGGATAAAGTTATACTCTACTCTACTCAGTATCTGTATAAATAAAAAAAATATTCTGGGAACACCTGCAGCTGTGGGCACAGAGTAGAATACTGAAAATGATGATGTTTTTCAACTTCTTTGGTTCACTGTGAAGCCACTCTCTCCAGAGCAGGTTTTCTGCAGGGAATGTGAAGCATAGTCTTTGTCCCCTCCATGAAGACTGATACTTCAGTTTTGTAGGCTACCCATGTGGGTGTTTCAGCCATTTCATCATTCCAACCCACAGTAGCTTCAGATATGTGTGGAAAAAACTTACTGTTAATGAAGCCAGCGCAATAGCCAACATGTTCACAGCGTTCACCATAATCAGCACACTCTAAATTAAAAAGGTCTTCAAAGCTTACTTTTATGATGCAGCTCAAGTCGACCCACAAGAAGTTTATTTTTTGTATGTGGGGATTTTATATCGTGGGAACTAAATACAAGCCTGAAGTGCTCTAAATGCTGTAGGGTAAACAACTCTGGGTGTTACATTAGTGGATTTACTGTAGTTCTGTGTGATCCAACATCATTCCTTTCGTTGCAGTGGATTTTCTACCACACATAAAGATAAGAAAACAACACTGAATGTGAAACATGGATCAAGTAGACTTTAAAAACACCAGTAAGAAAGCCATGACAAAGAACATTGACAAGATCACTCACTATTTCTAAAAATGTAACACACACCTGTAAAACCTCTGGTTACAGTTGTCACATTGTGTACCCACACATCACTGGTGTACCCACACACCACTGGTTTACACACACAACACTGGTGTACCCACACACCACTGGTTTACCCAGACATCACTGGTGTACCCACACACCACTGGTTTACCCAAACATCACTGGTGTACCCACACACCACTGGTTTACCCAAACATCACTGGTGTACCCACACACCACTGGTTTACCCAGACATCACTGGTGTACCCACACACCACTGGTTTACCCAAACATCACTGGTGTACCCACACACCACTGGTTTACCCAAACATCACTGGTGTACCCACACACCACTGGTTTACCCACACATCACTGGTGTCATCACACACCACTGGTGCACCCACACATCACTGGTGTACCCACACATACCACTAGTGTACCCACACATCACTGGTGTACCAGACTTCACTGGTGCACCCACACATCACTAATGCACCCACACATCACTGATGCACCCGCACATCACTGGTGCACCCACACACCACTAGCGTACCCACACATCACTGGTGCACCCACACAACACTGGTGCACCCACACAACACTGGTGTACCCACACACCACTGGTGTACCCACACACCACTGGTGTACTCACACACCACTGGTGTACTCACACACCACTGGTATTTACCAATAGATTCTGTTAGAACTGCTGGTCCACTGAAGTTGTCTTTAAGAGTAGGGGTGGAATAAGTTTGTTGATTCTGTTTGGTTGTTCCTGATGTATGTTTCTGATTTTTCAAGTGCTTTTGTTTTGTTGAAATCATGCATAATAATTTATTAGTGTGCAGTTTGCATCATCCTCATCTAAATCATGACAATGAGGCTGTTTTGTAGCTGGAATTCAACAAGTAAACACTGGATGTGAAGACAAGCATTATGCAGAGAGATCATTTTACTTGAAATCCCAAAATGAGTTTGTTCTGATCCTTTCTGTAGTGATCTCTAAAATCAGTTAACTTATTTTTATCACGTACATAAGTGGTTCCATGTATAGTGGTGATTTCTTTCATATATTCCTTCATGGTTTGTGAATTGTCACATTTAGACTTTTCTTGTTTTTTAACAGCTCTGGTTTGTTTTTTAAAATTGGGTTGCTTGTGTTTGTACTCAGTGATAATAGTACACACAAGTACTATTATTTAATCACATATATTTATATATCTCACTTATATATGTTTGGAAGTAACTGTTATATCAATGTTATTTTTTTCCAAATTCTCTAATTTTGGACAGATAATTATTCATCATTTTCTTCCTGCCTGACAAAATGTAAAGCAAGTTCAGTTCTCAGATCTCTGAATTTTACAATCTGGTTATAGCTACTTATGCATACCATAAATGCTGCAGGCTATAAAATTTATTCGTTATCATTGCTCATCTTTTTTTCTTTTCATTCGTACCCTCTTGCACCTCCATCAGCCTGTTCATCATGTCTCTTCTTCCTCAGTTGTGGATCCTACCCCTGATGACCCGTTGGTGTCTGTGCTTCTGGTCAGCCTGCTTCCCCTGCTGGCAATGGGGATCATGGTCGTGGGGATGTTCTACTGGTACAGAGCCTACCGACGGCGCGTCATCAACCAAGAATGGGAGAGCAGCATTAAGAAGCGCAAGCCGAAAGCAGGTGGGCTGGACTGCAGCGATGCCTGTGCCATTATGATGGATGACGACAGGTCAGACAGCAGCTCCACACACGCCAACAGCCTCAACCACAACACCGAGCCTCTGCCCATAGAGCTGGACCTACTGGTATACAAACCTACACATGTGCCAGACTTATTTTGTTCCATTCAAAGTAATTAACATGCTTTTCTTGACCTAGGTTGGGAAAGGTCGCTTTGCCCAGGTATACAAGGCTAAACTGAAGCAGACCACCTCAGATCAGTTTGAAACAGTGGCCGTGAAGATTTTCCCCTATGAAGAGTATGCTTCCTGGAAGAACGAGAAAGACATCTTCTCCAACTCAGACCTCCGCCACGAGAACATCCTCCATTTCCTGACAGCAGAGGAGAGGAATGTGGAGAAACAGTACTGGCTCATCACGGCGTTCCATGCTAGAGGGAACCTGCAGGTGAGATGGCCACTGTCAGGTAAAACCGCCATGAATGGAATGCTTAATACTAACTTGTTCTTCAGCCATCACCTCTTTCTCAATGCTGCTAATAAAATCATTTTCCTCGCGCCGTCTCCAGGAGCATCTGACACACCATGTAATCAGCTGGGAGGAGCTTCAGGTCTTGGGAAGCTCTGTGGCCCGGGGTGTCGCCCACCTCCATAGTGACCACCTCCCATGCGGACGCCCTAAGGTAGGACTGTGTACTAAATTACTTGTGATGGTCTGTGGACATGTAAGCATCTATCTATATGTTCTCATCATCAAGTACACAGAAAAAAAATAGATCAATTCTAGAAAGTATTTGTTTTCCTTTTTTGCTGATCAGAAATTGTGTATTCATTGGAACAATTTCATTATTTTTTATGCACTATAACAAAATTAGAAATATATACATTAAGTACAGACAATCATGTTGAGTCTTTAAAGCAGTGGTCCCCAAACCACTTACAGAACTGTTACAGAACTATGATGTTCTGAAAGACGCATTCAAGCCGGACAGTCTCGTTGACTTCTATGCCGCCCTTCCAAATGACATAATAACCGGAAAGGGTTATTAATATTTGGTTCTGGAAGACAATAAATGTTTGCATTTAGGCACCCGTGCGGATGTCACAGTTTTTCTGTTCCAAACTCACCCCGGTCCCCCATTAGAGAAGGAAAAAGTTATGTGGCCCTTACAGGAAATAGTTTGGAGACCTTTGTTTTAAAGGGTAGATCTTCTTGGGATTATAGTGATATAATTATATAGTAATAATTTTCTCGTCCTGTTTTGACACCTAAAGGTAGCCATAGTTCACAGAGACCTGAAGAGCTCCAACATCCTTGTGAAGAACGACCTGACCTGCTGCCTGTGTGACTTTGGACTGGGACTCTGTCTGGACAGCAGCCTGTCTGTGGATGACCTCGCCAACAGTGGACAGGTGACTCAAAATGTTTTGTTTCATCACATCATAGTCCTCTTTTACCAAGCATGGTTACAGAGGCTGTAAAAGAGCCACTTTATCTGAGGCAATCAAATACAAAAATGACACCTTAGAATATGCAAATGTCCATCCATCCACTTTATTGTAGATGAGGTGTCATCATCTACAAGTAGGTTGCTTTAGACTACAAGGAGTGGATTACATGAACCATAAAGAACTGTAGCCAACAAGAAGTAGACTAGAAGAACCGTAGTCTACAAGAACCGTAGTCAAGAAGTAGACTAGAAGAACCACAGTCTACAAGAACTGCAGTCAACAAGTAGACTAGAAGAACCGTAGTCTACAAGAACAGTTGTCAAGAAGTAGAATAGAAGAACTGTAGTCTATAAGAACCTTAGTCAACAAGAAGTACACTAGAAGAACCTCAATCTACAAGAAGTAAACTAGCAGTACAAAAATTGTAGTTTACAAGAACCTTAGTAAGAAGTTGACTAGAAGAACCGTAGACTACAAGAAGTCTATAAGTAGTTTAAAAGAAAGCAATTAATGTAGACGAGACATTGTAGCCTCGTCTACAACCTCTTCTTCCACTTTGCAGTACACGGGTGTTTCTTGAGCCATCAGCATCAGGCTGAATAGAATAATTACATTACATAAACAGATTTAATAAAGCAATTGTTTCATCATATTTTTTCATTTCATCAAAACATAACTAGTAATTAAGTAGTCATATAAATGTGTAGCATAAGGTAATCGCTGTGAAATGTAGTGGATTACTGGTCGGAGCAGAACATTAAAGATCTCATATTCCAGTTCTTCTCTTTTTCCTGGGACAACTCCCTTTAGGTTTGACAGTTACAAACAAGACTACCACTGTCAGGATTTTAATATGTTGCTCCAAGCTGAGGTGTATTACGTGCTGCTATCGCAACCCTCTGTGTTTGCCATCAAACCCCTGCATTAAAAGGGTTTAGCTGAGATATGAGAACGTTGTGTTTGCTTTGAGTTCCAGCGAGTCCTGCTGCCTGTTAATGCATTGTGATTGGATAGCATCCATTTGCTGACAGACGTAATGTGACAGAGACAGACAGGAAGTCTTGGATGAGTGCAGTAAAGACATTGTTGAGACAAGCACTTAGATCCCAGCTCAGTTGCAATCTCTCTCTCAGCCACTCCGGCTGGTGAATTTGTCCTTCTTGTTTAAGAGTCACGTTTGGCAGGCTGGGAATTAAACTGTGACAGGTGAGAAGTTGTTTGCTAAGAACTTAAACACAAACTGGTGACCACTTTGCCCATACCGTACATGCCATCTTCTCCTCACACATAGAGTATGCAACACACTTTACAGCTCATGCAAACACAAAGAACATGGGAACTCACGTCTTTTCTTTGTCATGAGGAGATTGTGTGAGATTTTAATGACAAAATCGAAACAATAGTATGTGATAAATGTCTGCTAGAGTCATAGAACTGTAATATAGTAAAAATACATTACAGTATAACATTAAAATGTTTCTTAGTATTTTCATTTTAAATTGCCAAAAACAGTATCAGATTCAGGATACTAGTCCTTTTTGTTGGCTCCCAAAGAAATGGTGTTTTAGGGACAGGTCCAAACTAGTAGCCTCTGGAAGCAGAGAGGCCTCATGGCTGTATCTCTGATCAGTGGTCTCGTTTGGCCTGTAAGTTTAGGTGGCAGGCCATACCTGGTGCCAAACCCTTTCCATTTCCGGATGATGGATTGAACCGTGCTCTGTGAGATGTTTTAAGGTTGGGAACTATATGTGTAGCCTAACCCTGCTTCAAACTTCCTTACATCTGGTGTGTTCCCTGAACTTCATGATGCAATTTGCCCCTCAGTTTTCTCTGAACTACCCTCTGAGGCCACCAAAGAATAGCTGTATTTGTACTGAGATCAAATTACACAGAAGTGGACTCTGTTTAGTCATTCCGTCACTCAGCAATCATCAGGCAACTTATGAAGGCAACTGAAAAGGGAGCTGCATGATTCTGGACACTGCTCTTTCCAGGAGAAGCAGTGGAGATGTTTCTTCTGTTATGATGGATTTTGTTCCAGTGCTGGAGAAACTCATTCATAGTGATTCATGTACCAACTGTATTCAGCATACGGCAGAGTTTTATCAACTGCACAGTCCAGAAATAACTGATTGTATAGTTTCAGCAGTACTTTATTTATGCGACGTCCGCTTTTATATCAGTATTTATATGCTCTTAAGCTCGTGAGGATTTATGAATGCAGGAGTTTTGTTTTCGTGTGTGTGTGTGTGTGTGTGTGTGTGTGTGTGTGTGTGTGTGTGTGTGTGTGTGCGTGTGTGTGCTGCAGGTTGGTACAGCACGTTACATGGCTCCGGAGGTGCTGGAGGCCCGACTGAATCTGGAGAACATTGAGTCCTTCAAACAGACCGATATTTACTCCATGGCCCTCGTGCTTTGGGAGATGACATCGAGGTGTGAAGCCATAGGAGGTCAGTACACACAGGCATGCACACACACACACACACACACACACACACACACACACACACACACACACACACACACACACACACACACACACAAGAAAAGAAATAAACATCCTATCATCCTATTAGGTTGGTCAAATTGCCATCAGTGTTTTTACAATGTGAGCTCATCCAACCTCATGCAGTGGTGGAGACAGCGTGTGTGTGTGTGTGTGTGTGTGTGTTTGATAAAAATGATCACTTAAACTTTAATCGTATTGAAAGATTTGCACTTAATTAAACCAAGTAAAAACGCCAGGACTGTCAACAATAACACTGCATGAAATTAATCTACTAGCATTAATTTTTGTTTAACACAAATTAATCTAACCAACTGTTCCTCTCCTAGGCGTTATTAATACGCATAGGAGATCTTCAAATTAAATGAACTTTATTTGACTTTCCTGTGAAGTACAATGAGTCTGAAGTGAGTCCCAAACACAAACAACGATAATGTAGGCAAAGATGCTACACACAGACTGCACTAGAGATACCCCAGTAGTGTTCATATTTGAGCCTCTCTCAGAACTTCCAGGTTGTGTCAGGGTAAATCAGGCGGTTGTCAAAACTTGTTCTATGAGACTGAAGCCTAAAATATAATCATTTGCACACAATAAAATGCTTGTGTAGTGAATAGAGCAATACTTTAAAGTCTTCTTTTTCACTGCATGTCAACCTCAGCTCCAGGTCTGCAGCAGGAATCTGAGGAATGTCTGCCATGTGAGGAAGACAATCTGACTCTGCTGTTGCCCTTCTTTGGGCAGGAAATCAGGGAGAGTGGATACTCTACCTGTTTCAACTGGCTGTGTGTGTGTGTGTGTGTGTGTGTGTGTGTGTGTGTGTGTGTGTGTGTGTGTGTGTGTGTGTGTGTGTGTGTGTGTGTGTGTGTGTGTGTGTGCGTGTGGTGCATGCGTGCGTGCGTGTGTGTGTGTTTCTAGGCTGAGGAGGTTTTAATATCCATGCACAAATAGGACAATTCAAATACCCATAACCTACATATCTTTTGTAACTTGCGTTATGGGTAAGGCTTCTGGGATTTCCACATTCAGGCCATAAGTAAAGCTCTGTTTACACAGCAACAGCATCACAGTGAAGTCCCTCTGTAACGCTTATTTGTAGAGGGAGATATTTCACAAAGCCATTTATATTTACTCCTTATATTTAATGCAAATATCTACACCTTTTCGTGTCTTTAATTTTGAACAGTCATTAAAAAAGAGAAACAACCACAAGAAGAAGGTTGTGATACAATCATTTTTATTTTGTATTTCCTTACTTTGATCTAAATAATCATTCATTGCTGTCTTTGAACAGAAGTAATTATCATGTCTTATTATTATATTAATAAGACATGAGGTTCTGTTGAATTTCATGTCTTACATCATGTCTGTTGAGTTGTCACAAATACAACAAAGTGCAATGTCCATCTAAATGATGCATTTTATGGTTTGAATCTGTACATTTTCACATTTACTTTTGTAAATAAGCTGGATCACTTCTACTTTTACCTTTTTTAATCTTTTTTCATACAACTTCAACTGGCCGGAGCTAGTTAGGTGCAATCAAAGAATCAGTAGCCTGATTCTTTGATTGGTGTTTGGTTTGCAGATACTGATTGGATGATTCCAGTGTCATCCCTTTATGTCTTGTATCAGCAATTGGCTAAATAGCTACACAACCCCACCTGCTGTGGAGGCCGTGTCTGTCACCTCAGAGCTTCAATTCAGACAGACAGACAAATAGACAGACAGACAAACGACTGACAGGAAAAGCAGATATTTTGGAACAGATGGTTTTTACACACATTTATGGTGCATTCCATATTAAAAATTGACAAATATTGACAATACGCAGGATTTTATTACAGATATTACGATATTTGGCTTTTCAATTCTAATACAAAGTCTCACTTTAACTTTGTGATAAATGGGAAAAAAATAATCTAGCCTTCCTCAGACATGGTGTTTAAAAGTGGACAGTAGATTCATAGAACACACACCTCCTCTCCTTGGTCCACTCCTCCTTCCTCCACCAGCTGGGCTTTTCTAGGCAGTCTGAGACATTTGGAACTAGACAGTCACATTCCAACATCTGTGTGTGTGTGTGTGTGTTTGTGTGTGTGTGTGTGTGTGTGTGTGTGTGTGTGTGTGTGTGTGTGTGTGTGTGTGTGTGTGTGTGTGTGTGTGTGTGTGTGTGTGTGTGTGTGTGTGTGTCTAGCCCAACAACAGGCACAGATTAGAGGATAGAAATACTACCCTGCACTGGCCTTGTTGTTGTGGTCACTTATAGTCCACTGTCTGTGTGTTGCTGAGCATTTCATTTACATACCCGGAATTAGCTGCCGGGTGTGGCCTGAGGGTTATACGGGGTAATAGAGCAGGGGCAAAGAGTTTACACTGTTCCAAGCAAAAGGCCTGTGGTCAGGAAAGGGAGGCAACCTTTGGCAGCGACTGACAGGGTGATGGCTACACCCTGCTAGAAAGACTGACAGGATGCATGGCAGAGGAAAAGAAGTCTGACGCTTTGCTAATTCAAGGGAAAAGCGGCAGTAGATGTATTTCTTAACTTCTTAGAAAACAATACTAACAATGCCCTGCCTTCAGTTTTCTTACTATGCTAGGCTAACTTCCTATTGGCTATCTATATTATCTCTTAGACTCTGTTTCTGTTCTCCCAACCTAGATTTCTTTGAGAAGACAAGTTCCTTAGCAGTTGTAAAATATTTTACTGAAATGCTTTTTAAACATTTATTTTTAAACATCTACTACCATGCACAGACCTGATCAATAAGACCTTGTGATGTCAACACACCTCGAGGTTAACCTGCTGCCTGGATATTGTGTAACACACACCAGAGAGAGTTCTGCTGAAGCAACAAGTTCCTCTGCCAAACTTGACATTACATTTTCTCCCTGTTAAAGATTGACTTACTCAAATGTTCCAGCCGGTACTCCTTCCTCAGGCCCAACAATCATGCAAAGTGATTCCACCTGCAGTAAATTTAGCTAGCTTAGTTGTGTGTGGGTTACAGGACTGCAGCCTCAATACATGGTCGTATGTCCTTTAGACTGAGCTAATCAAGCAACTAGTTTGGTTCTGTTTTTTACTTATGGGGACAATGTACACTAAGCAGCATGCATACTTATGTAACAAAGAGCAACAACATGTGATACAGTAGTACCTTGAGATATGAGCTGCTCGACATACGAGTCTTTTGAGATACGAGCCGTCACTCTGTCCATATTTTTGTTCAACATACAAGCGAACGTACGATATACAAGCCGTGCTTCAAGACACCACCGCTAGTAGGTGGATGGATACAACACCAGTGAGACCGGATCTCGTTCTTCTGACTTTTCTTTTCATACTTTATCATTGTTTATGCAGCTCAATAATAATAATAATAATAATAATAATAATAAATAATAATTATTAATTATAATAATTAATCATAATTAATAATTGATTATGCACAGCTAAAGTCTGCATATCTATTGGTTGATAAAAATATGTTGGGTTTTTTTAATTTAGAGGGTTTGGGGCTTTTTTTTAAGACGCTGAAATGGATTTTAATGATTTGTTATTTCCAATGGGAAAAGCTTATTTGAGATATGAGATATGTTTGACTTACAAGTTGTTTGACTTAGGAGCTCAGTCACGTTAAACTTGTATCTTAAGGTACTACTGTATTAGAACGATCAAGGGATGCAAGAAAAACAAACCAACTATCAGGGTAAGTCAAGGACTACTAACAGTAGTAAACATATAGTATCGTATTGTATCAGTGTCTAACTGATACAAAGCAAAGATGTAATAAAAGCAGGTGAATTAAGGCAACATGTAATCGTTAGCAGAAAAATCCAGCCAAACCAAAAGACAGGGAAAGACATGCAGTATGTTTTCCACGATGAATGATTGCTCACCACTGTGTGTAAAGTAGTAAAAGAAATGAAGTCATTCATCGTGACTTAGTCTCTGCTGAGTCACTTTCAGTCCAGGACAACATTAGAACTTTATTCACTGCTAGCAGCACAGGTTCTTTCCTCTTTTCAAAGCCCTGGACAAGCAAACCTGTTGCTACAATACAACAAGTGTTCCTGTTTGGAGGATTTGCCTCTGCTTCTTGATTTTTTTTCTGAGATATACCAGACACATATCAGACACCTGCTGTGGAGTTCCCATGAAAGCCAGGACAGAGCCGTGTATCTCTCAAGATAGCAGCGCCCAGACACTGTTGGGGTTTCTGCTAACCTCTAGGTCACAAAGTTTTCAGACGGATAATCTGAAAAGGAAACCGTTTTCTACCCTTTGGATTGGATAGAGCAGGGTTTTAACCACAAGCCCCAGACAGTGAGGGGAAAGGGAGACTGAGGCTCTGGTTGCAGTCTGTTGTGAAATCTGTTCTCAAACCGAGGATGAAATTCTTCTCATAGCTTTTTAAAGTTCACGACTGCTGTAGGGATGAAGGGTTTTTTTTGCAGACGGATCCTCATTAGAACATTAAATTAGACCTTTTTTCTGCCAGTCCAGCCCTGATGTTTCATAAAGTGCCCCACCTCTTTTATTTCTGTTTTCACCCCTCAGTTTAGGTCAGCTTGCTTCCCTCTGGCTGTTCTGTATTTCAGTGGTATTCAAGTCCAGGAAAATGTGTGGTATTTATACCAGCTCCACAGCAGGACATCTACACAGCAGAAGGCTGAGGACAGCGCCAGCCCTGGCACAAATAACCTCCAGAGGAACGGGCTGAAGCTGGGTCCCGCTTCAACATGCTAAAAACGGAGGGAAGTTCCACATGCCAAAAACAGGACGTGTGTGTCAGCCTCTGCACACAGCCCCAATCCCAGGGTTTGGACTTCCTGTCCAGGGTGACACTCCAACCTTCCCACTTCCTGTGTTTGAGGACAAAGCAGCAGAGTCCAGGGGCAAGATTAAAAGTGAACTTCTGCACTGGAATTGTAGTTTCTGATCGGGTTAACTGGCGATATACGGATATAATGATGGTTATACGACATAAATGTCTTACAAAATTAACCAAACCTTTACAAACTTTTCACGCTACAACTCGTAACAATAATTTAAGTTTAAGCAACAGTAGTAGTGCGTGTGAAGAGGGGAAGGGCGGGTACTGAGTTGACCTGGCTGAGAAGGCCAGACAAAGGGCCCCAGGTGAGGGGCTTCGACTGCATCCTGTGCTCTGACCTTTGACCCTCAGGTCAGCCAGTGCAGCTCCTGTAGAGTCCAGTGACACCCTATGTGATTTATATATTATATATGATGTCAGATTTCCAACATTTTAAGATAAAGTAACTACACATATCTGAATATCTGAACCGTTGTGAGGAGTATAAACATGCAGCACGAGGTGTTGAATGTGGATCGGATTCACGCTCAGATGCTTAAAGATGTCTTTGTCGCAGCCAAGTGTCTGATTTCACAGCAACTGTGATCCTTCAGTCTCCTCACTGGCGCTGCAGACAGACTGCAGCTGTTGTGAGTTCAGTTTCATGAGGTCTGGAAACACTCCCGGAACGTTGTTTTTCATTTTTCACCATTTCAACATCACGTTGTCTTTATCCCCACCAGTTCTTCAACATGAACTGGGAAGAAAATGCAACCTGTGATTCTGGGGACCTTTACAGTCTGAGGCTGTGACTAATTGCTTGTTTGCAGAAGCTGAACTGTTTTTAGACTCATTGTTTAAGTGCCAGAGAAGGATTTTTTCTCTCCCATGGAGACGTTTTATTTCCTGCTGTCATCATGTGTGAAGCAGACAGCTGAGGTGAAACTAACCGTTCAAATGTGGAGTAGAATCACTCCATACCTGGATCCTTGGACATGTTCTAATCAAATTGAGCAATTCTTCCACATACATTCCGTCATTGGTAAACATGGTGTGAAATATCCACAGTTGTGTCCATACATTAGTAGCTTTATGTCTATTACTGGAATGTGGATATAACAGAAAACATGATATAAAAAGAAACTTTTGACACCTATTCTGGTGATGATCACTCCTTGTGTGACTAATTGGTTCTGTTTTTGTTGCAGAGGTCAAGGACTACGAACCTGCTTACGGCTCTAAAGTGCGAGAGCATCCCTGTGTGGAGAGCATGAAGGACAATGTCCTGAGAGACAGAGGGAGGCCAGAGATTCCTGACGCCTGGCTCAGGCATCAGGTCGGACACACACCTTCACCTGCATTCATGATCCCACGAACACCTCGGTTTACATGGTCAACATGAGGGCAAGATAAAGATCCTCCAGGCTGGCATCATCATACTTATAGATGATGATGAACTAGGAAGTGTCTTTCATTGATAGGACTTGCAACAAGTACTTCAAACAGAATGATATTATGTTTTTAAACAGATTATTACATATAAAGTCTTATGTAGACCATTCAAGTGTGCTAGTTAGCAGCTGTAGTCCTTTAAAAGGAATAAAGCACCAACACTAGAGGACAGATGCTTTGAGAATGGAGGAATAGTTTACACATCTTTAAATGCATAGTTGCATAAAATGCAACATTTTTCAGCCAAAAGGGGATTCTATAATCCTGTAATTCTATATTTTGTGTTAATGTTACAAAGAAAGATGCACCTGTGTTTTTTTACATGATGATGTTTAGTTTTGACCTACACTGCAAAAATATCTGTACAGTTTTTAAAATGCAGCCAAAACTCAGATTATATTGTGTGTGTGCGGTTAACTTTTTCCACATCAGTTATAAAAAGAGAAAAGGAGCATGCTGAGTGATTTTAAATGAGTCTGGTTTGACTGCATTCTGACCGCCCATTATGAAAAAGTCTCAAACTTGAAATATCTTGAATTTGGGTGTGGTAAGGAAGTAAATTTACTGGGATGGCCTGTTGTGTGACTGATGCATGAATGCACTTTTCTTAATGTAGCAGGATGAAGTGGAGCTAAACCTCCAAGTTGTTTCCAACTTAATTTTTTTTTTATTTTAATTTTTTTTTTTTATACACTGTTATAATCCCCGAAGCGAAATTAAGAATGCACACTCTAGTTTTTTTGTTAGTCTCAATCACACGCATGCATATTAGTGTGTACAGGCCCCTGTAATACACACAACCACACACAAGGGAGCCTGTAAGCATGCAAGGGAGGTAGAGTAGCAGGCGGCTCCTTCTTGGTGCGCCTCAAATGAGCAATTTGTAAAGGGGACGGCACCTTGCTCAAGGGTGCCTCGGCAGTGCTGCAGAGGTGAGCTGACACTTCCCACTGTCAGCTGGGCGGGAGCGGGAATCGAACCGCCGATCTTGAAACAGGACGACCTGCTCCACCGCCCGCTTTACCACTGAGCCACTGCCGCCCAGAACTTAGAGGTTGACTCCCTCCAAAGCACCACAGAACTAATTACTTGTACCATAAAATGATTGATGAGATATTTCATTTGTCTAAAATTTGCTATTTTGTCACAAGTTTGGGTACTCCAAATTTTTTTATTGTACTCTTGTGCAGTCTTTGAAATTAGATGATATTTTCCTTGGAAATCCAGAAACTGGTAACTTATATTAGAATAACTTGATGATGCTGAAGTTATCTTAGTATTTCTTAATGTGAAGACTCACATCAGTGCTCCGTTTGCTCCGTCTGCAGGGTGTGGCGGTGATGTGTGCCACCATCATGGAATGCTGGGACCACGACCCGGAGGCCCGGCTCACTGCCCACTGCGTTGCTGAACGCATCTCTGCAATAGAGGACGAGATGGACAAACTGTCCAGCCGCAGCTCCTCGGCGGAGAAGATCCCTGAGGAGCTGAAGATGCCAGTGGAGGTGGAGATCCCAGAGGAGATGGTGAAGATCACAGAAATACAGGACATCATATCTGTGGACTGCTCTGTGAGTGATGAGAAGTGAGACACAGGTGCATTCTGCTTCAGTGAGAGGAAGCCCCTCAAACATGTTCAGGAGCTGAGCTCCTGCGACCAGGACTGGGTGAAGCCCAGCAGAGAGAGACGCTTTTGGATTCCAACGCCTTTAAAATGAAACAACAGCCCTTAAAAGAAAGTTAACTGGAAGATTCTAAATGTGGTTACCATGGAGACGATGTCTGTTTGAGAGTCAGACTCAATGGCAGCTGGTCGACAGACGGGGCCTCGTGTATCCACAGCAACACACAACCAAACCTTAATATTACTAATGATCAGTTATAGTGATGATACATTAAACACATTGATCATATTTATGTGTTTCAAATGTTTTCCTGTCTGTCTGACTGTCTGTCTGTCTGTCTGTCTGTCTGTAGTTTAGCTCTTGGGTGACGGATGCAGCAGGTGTGATTATGTAGCTATGTAGGAATGACATTGAATTCAGCCAATCAGCACCAGCGTGGTGAAACCATGTGGCTCCTGACCAGCAAGCGATGTCGGCTGCAGGTGCCACAATTATTATGCTAAAATGGCGCCCCCCTCTGGTGGCACCGAAATAGACATTTCTGCAATCTGACGCGTTTTTTTGAATGGGAACTTAAGAAAAAACAATTATTTCACCGCAAAGTGGTTTTGTTTAAATCATTCTGAGACACCTGCTGAAATTGAGCTGCCACTAGCAGTATGTGTGTCTGTGTGTGTGTGTTTATATACATATATATATATATATAATATATATATATATATAAATATATATATGTATTTTCCGCACTATAAGGCGGACCTAAAAGCCTTTAGTCTTCTCAAAAACCGACAGTGCACCTTATAATCCAGTGTGCCTTATATAGGAAAACAGTTTTAAAATAGGCCAAT
>CM023615.1:2613570-2691070 GCA_013358685.1 Antennarius maculatus
CCAAAGAGAACCTCAGCATCTTCATCTCTCCAGCTCTGCCTCCTGTCTTTTCCTCAGTGACACTGTCTCTAGACCGAACAACATCGTTGGTCTCACCACAGTTTTGTACACCTTTCCTTTCATTTTAGCTGAAACTCTTCTATCACACATCACACCTGACACTTTTCTACACCCATCCCATCCTGCCTGTACACGCTTCTTCACCTCTTTTCCACACTCTCCATTGCTCTGGACTGTTGACCCTAAGTACTTAAAATCCTCCACCTTCTTGATCTCTTCTCCCTGTAACCTCACTCTTCCGCTTGGGTCCCTCTAATTCACACACATGTACTCTGTCTTACTGCGGCTAACCTTCATCCCTCTCCTTTCCAGGACAAACCTCCACCTCTCTAGCTTCTCCTCCACCTCGTCCCTACTCTCACTGCAGATCACAATGTCATCTGCAAACATCATAGTCCATGGAGATTCCTGTCTAACCTCGTCTGTCAGCCTGTCCATCACCATAGCGAACAAGAAGGGGCTCAGAGCTGATCCCTGATGCAGTCCCACCTCCACCTTGAACTCCTCTGTCACACCTACAGCACACCTCACCACTGTCTTACAGTCCTCATACATGTCCTGCACCGCTCTAACATACTTCTCTGCCACTCCAGACTTCCTCAAACAATACCACAGTTCCCCTCTGGGCACCCTGTCATAAGCTTTCACCAGATCTACAAAAAACACAATGCAGCTCCGTCTGGCCTTCTCTGTACTTCTCTATCAACATCCTCAAAGCAAATACTGCATCTGTAGTACTCTTTTTTGGCATGAAACCATACTGCTGCTCACAAATGCTCACTTCTGCCCTTAGTCTAGCTTCCACTACTCTTTCCCATAACTTCATTGTATGGCTCATCAGCTTTATTCCTCTGTAGTTGCCACAACTCTGCACATCTCCCTTGTTCTTAAAAATGGGCACCAGCACACTTCTCCTCCACTCCTCAGGCATCTTCTCACTATCTAAGATCCTGTTGAACAACCCAGTCAGAAACTCTACTGCCATCTCTCCTAGACACTTCCAAACCTCTACAGGTATATCATCAGGACCGACTGCCTTTCCACTCTTCATCCTCTTCAGTGCTCTCCTCACTTCATCCTGGCTAATCTTTGCTACATCCTGGTCCACAACAGTCACCTCTTCTAGTCTTTGTTCTCTCTCATTTTCCACGTTCATCAACTCTTCAAAGTACTCTTTCCATCTTCCCATCATACTGCTGGCACCTGTCAATAGACTTCCATCCCTATCCTTAATCACGTTAACCTGCTGCACGTCCTTCCCATCTCTATCTCTCTGTCTTGCCAGCCTGTATAGATCAGTCTCTCCCTCCTTACCGTCCAACCGAGCATACAAGTCATCATAAGCTTCTTGTTTGGCCTTTGCTACCTCTACCTTCACCTTACGCTGCATCTCCCTGTACTCCTGTCTACTCTCCTCAGTCCTCTCAGTGTCCCACTTCTTCTTAGCTAACCTCTTTCTTTGTTTACACTCCTGTACCTCCTCATTCCACCACCAAGTCTCCTTATCTACTTTCCTTCCAGATGACACACCAAATACTCTCCTACCTGTCTCCCTGATCACATTAGCTGTAGTTGTCCAGTCATCTGGAAGCACCTCCTGACCACCCAGAGCCTGTCTTAACTCCTTCCTAAAGGTCATGCAATACCCTTCCTTTTTTATCTTCCACCATTTTGTCCTCTGCTCTGCCTTTGCCCTCTTCATCTTCCTCACCACCAGAGTCATCCTACACACCACCATCCTATGCTGTTTGGCTACACTCTCGCCTACCACTACTTTACAGTCACTGATCTCCTTCAGGTTACATCGTCTACACAAGATGTAGTCTACCTGTGTGCTCCTACCACCACTCTTATAGGTCACCCTATGTTCCTGCCTCTTCTGGAAGAAAGTATTCACTACAGCCATTTCCATCCTTTTTGCAAAGTCAACTACCATCTGTCCTTCTGCGTTCCTCTCCTGGATACCAAATCTGCCCATCACTTCCTCATCACCTCTGTTACCTGCACCAACATGTCCATTGAAGTCTGCGCCAATGACAACTCTCTCACTTCTAGGTATGCTCTGCATCACTTCATCAAAGTCCAATCAGAATTTCTCCTTCTCCTCCAGCTCACATCCTACCTGTGGGGCATACCCGCTAACAACATTGAACATCACACCTTCTATTTCTAGCTTCAGACTCATCACTCTATCTGACACTCTTTTTACCTCCAGGACATTCCTAACAAACTCCTCCTTCAAGATAACTCCTACTCCATTTCTCTTCCCATCTACACCATGATAGAACAACTTGAACCCTGCTCCTAAACTTCTAGCCTTGCTACCTTTCCACCTGGTCTCCTGGACACACAGTATGTCTACCTTCCTCCTCTGCATCATGTCGACCAACTCTCTACCTTTTCCTGTCATAGTTCCAACATTCAACGTCCCTACTCTTAGTCCTATACTCTTGGCGCTCCTCTGCTCTTTCTTCGTGCGATCGCACTTTCCTCCTCTCCTTCTTCGACCAACAGTAATCCAATTTCCACCGGCGCCCTGTAGGTCAACAGCGCCGATGGTGGTCGTTGTTAACCCGGGCCTCGACCGATCCGGTATGGAAGTCATAGGTTTGATTCGCATCTTTGATTTGGCAAAAGTTTTACGCCGGATGCCCTTCCTGACGCAACCCTCTGTATTTATCCTGGCTTGGGACCGGCACAATAAGACACTGGCTTGTGCCCTCTTGCGGCTACATTAGCGAGGAAGACGTTATAATCTTTGTTAAACATGACTCTACCTTATTGTAAGACTCAGACTGGACTCATGTGACTACTATATACAGAGAAGTATTCATTTTATAACCTTCTAGGGCCACATGGAGGCCAATTCATCTTTTTGAATGATAAGCCTACGAACCAATTGCATCCGGTTTCTCCACTGGAATAACCCCTGGAGGTCCATTAATAGCATGGCAGCTCCTTTTAGCGGATCAGGAGAAGCAGCAGTTGCGTCTGTGAGATGTTTCAATCTGATACATTTCTAGCCAAGAACTTTAAAATCTTATGCACCACCACCGTTTTCATTCATGATGACCACCTGTTTGGTTGTTACATGCCACTTCAAAGCGGTGATGTATTGTAATTGTCAGTGTTCGTGTGTTTGTCCGTCCGTCCGTTCTTCCGTCCGTCCATCCACCAAATATATTTGTAACTGTTGCAGATAGAAAGATGAAACAAAAAGCACATTACTCGGGCAGCAAAGGGGATGAAAAAGTGATGATGACCTTGAGCTTGAGAAAACTAGGTCAAGGCCAAATTTCAACTTTTGGTAGATCAAAGCACTAGCTTTGAGAAATCAAAGCACTAGCTTTGATCTACATATGCACTAGCTTTGATTTATGATCAAAAATAGTGCATAATTTTGACCTACCCTGAAAGGTCAAAGCTATGCACTTGTCAGGTACTACTTTCAGGGTACCCTGCCCTGCCCTGGAAGTAGGTCAGGGTAAGTCGCAGGATGTTGCAGTTTCTGACTGCCTTGGTTCTTGTTCATCTGTTGAGATGATTTGAACAGGGCTTCATTAAATATAAATTTGGAATACAAATTGTACAAATTGTGAATATTTGTAAATATACTCCCAGTGACTCCTCTCGTGCTTTTAAGATGATGTCAGATGATTCAAATAAAGGTCCAGAGGTGACTTTGATATCCTTGATGTCCCTTGATCAGCTGTTGTTTATGTTCTCATGGGCTGATGGTGTCCCTGACACTGACTCTAGACCCTAAAACAGTGGTGTACAAATTGTATTTCTGAATATTAATTTTCTTATTGAACAACAACGCTGTCATTCAATTGAAAATATTAATAAACCTCAAACCTGATTATTTAAGAAGGTAAAAGTGAGGTTTTAATGCACAGAATTACTATATAACAAAATTAAAAATGAAAATTTTCCCATCTCACTTGTTTATTGTCATCTATTAAAGTGAGGAGAATAAAATAAACATTTATAATATTTTTTAAAAAATTACGGACTGATATAACTGCCCTTCTGTTCAATAATAGTCATAAGCCTTGAAATTACAGAGTCCATTGATCTCGTCAGAATCAACTATTTTGTTCCACAGTGACCACAGCCTCCCAGACACTGTTTAGAGAGGTGGACAGTGGTCCTTTCACGGTAAACCTTCCCACAAGTTCTCCACAGGGTTTAGGTCAGATGCAGAAGGGAGCATGTCATTATTCTTTCATTTTTAAGCCCTTCACTGGACAGCCACGCAGTCGATGTGATGTGATAGAACGTTGTCCACAAGGTGGTCTTGAAAGATGCAGACTTTATGTCTGTACCAGTGATTGGAGAAAGTCTCTTCTAATAACTGGTAGCATGTTGGGGCATATCTTTAATGACCCAAACCCATACCAGCAGCCCACCTCCAGCTGGCGACTGAGTGGAACTGGAGCTCTATGCGTCTTACTGGTCCAACCACAAGCCCATCCATCTGGTCCGTGAAGAGTCAGTCTCATCTCATCAGTCCAAAGGGTTGTGAAGGGGGGGTGGGGGGTGGGGGGTGGGGGTGGGGGGCTTGGTCACTCCAACAATTGTCCAAAGGTGTGAATGTGAGTCTTCTGTGTGGCCCTGCGATGAAGTAGTGACTCCATACAACGTGTATCCCGCCTCTCGAACGTAGATAGACGTGGCAATCAACACCAAAACCGACTGGAATATGTGCACAGAACCGAGTTAGAATTAAATTGAGATGAAAAAACAAATAAGCCAAATTCTTGAAAGAATAGAATAGCCTGTGTTGTCACTATATTAGGAATACGAAAATGGAGAGCTCTTCCTCCTTATTAAAATATACACCATTAAATATAAAATATGTTAAATATTGTATTGAAACAGAACAAATGCACAAAATTATTAAGAGTTAAATGAGGTCAAAGAAATTACACAGATGTAGAAAAAAATAAAATAGAAAAACTGCACACTAAATTCTTTTTTTCATGTGAGCATTCAGCCTGGTGATGGCTGTTAGAGTGGAACCGTATCCCTCCTTGCTCTGTTGCTCCTGCTGCACCTGCCAGAGGACAGCAGGTCAAAGCCCAGAGCTGGGATGTCTGACCTCTCCTCCATGACGTTTTGAGCTCTGATGAGGCACTGGGGTGGTGGACATGTCCTTCAGGGAGGGAAGAAAGCAACCAACAGTCTTATGTTTTCTGAAGCCTCATGCAGGCTTTGTTAGAGAATCTTCATGATCTAATAGTTGGTACCTACCTTCGTGCACACTTCACATCTCATGTCGATAACCAAGCATGCATATAGAGGTATTTTTTTCCCAGATGTGCCTTTTATGTGTCAGTATTCATTAACTAAGAATAAGGATAAGATGATCCTACAGTGGGGGGATTTGCTTGATTGCGGCAGCAGGGAAGAGGGGTGTAATATCTTTGGGATATTATAAGAAAAGGGAACAGAGTTGGGAGGTACGTTTTTAGCTTCAATCTTTACTGCATACACACACTTCATTAAGTAACACCTGGAGGACATACATTTATATATATATATATATATATATATATATATATATATATAAAAATTAAAAAAAATGTCCCTCTCACCCTTGTGGGGTGGTATCTGTGTCATCCTCAAGCTCGGGTCCTCTACCAGAGGCCTGGGAGTCTGAGGGTTCTGCGCAGTATCTTAGCTGTTCCTAGGACTGTGCTCTTCTGGACTGAGGCTTCAGATGTTGTTCCAGGAATCTGCTGGAGCCACTCTTCCAGTTTGGGGGTCACTGCCCCAAGTGCTCCTACTACCACGGGGACCACATTAACCTTGACCTTCCACATCTGTTCCAGCTGTTCTTTCAACTCTTGATACTTCTCAATCTTTTTGTGTTCCTTCTTCCTGATGTTGGCGTCAGCTGGAATCGCCACATCTATCACCACTGCTCTCTTCTGCTCCTTGTCCACCACCACAATGTCCGGTTTGTTAGCCAGCAGCTGTTTGTCAGTCTGGAAGCTGAAGTCCCACAGGATCTTAGCCTTGTCGTTCTCAACCACCTTTGGTGGTATGTCCCATTGGGATTTAGGTACTTCTAGTCCATACTGGGTACAGATGTTCCTGTACACTATCACGGCTACTTGGTTGTGCCTTTCCATGTATGCTGAGCTGGCGAGCATCTTACACCCCGCTACCACATGCTGGACCGACTCTGGGGCTTCTTTACATAGCCTGCACCTTGGGTCAGATCTACTGTGGTAGATATTGGCCTCCATTGCTCTTGTACTTAGGGCCTGTTCTTGTGCTGCCATGATCAGTGCCTCTGTGCTGTCTGTCAGTCCAGCTTTATTCAGCCATTGGTAGGTCTTCTTGATATCAGCCACTTCCTCTATCTGACGGTGGTACATGCCGTGTAGGGGCTTGTCCCTCCATGTTGTCTCCTCCTCCTCCTCTTCCTCCTCAGGTTTCTGCTATCTAAGGCATTCACTGAGCAGTTCATCTGTCTGGGCCATCTTCCTGATGTACTCTTGGATTGTCTCATCCTGGACAGTGGCTCTGATGCTTACTAGTCCTCGGCCTCCCTCTTTTCGCTTAGTGTACAGCCTCAGGGTGCTGGATTTGGGGTGAAACCCTCCATGCATGGTGAGGAGCATTCTAGTCTTGATATCTGTGGCTTCTATCTCCTCCTTTGGCCAGCTTATGATCCCAGCGGAGTGTCTGGTGACCGGCAGTGCATACATGTTGATGGCCATTCAGCTGACTTCTCAGGATTTGCCTTACTCTCTGGAGGTATTTGGCTGTGGTTGACTTCCTTGCGGCCTCCTCATGATTGCCATTAGCCTGTGGGATTCCAAGGTATTTGTAGCTGTCCTTGATGTCTTCTATCCTGCCCCCTGGTAGGTCAACCCCTTCAGTTCTGATCATCTTGCCTCTTCTTGATACCATCCGGCCACATTTGTGTAATCCGAATGACATCCCTATGTCATCACTGTAGATCCTGGTGGTGTGGATCAGTGAGTCAATTTCTCGCTCATTCCTGGCATACAGCTTGATGTCATCCATGTGGAGGAGATGGCTGACTGTTGTCCCGCTTCGGAATCGGTATCCATAGCCACTCTTTGTGATGATGTGACTGAGGGGGTTCAGGCCTATGCAGAACAGCAGTGGTGATAGTGCATCCCCTTGGTATATGCCGCACTTGATGTTAACTTGGGCAATTGGCTTGGAGTTAGTCTCCAGGGTTGTCTTCCACATTCCCATTGAGTTCTTGATGAAGGCTCTTAGTGTCCTCTTGATCTTATACAGTTCCAGACATTCCAGTATCCACGTGTGTGGCATTGAATCGTAGGCTTTCTGGTAATCTATCCAGGTGGTGCACAAGTTGGTCTGCCTATTCTTACAGTCTCTGTGTACTACTCTGTCCACCAGTAGCTGGTGCTTGGCTCCCCTGGTGTTGCTACCAACTCCTTTCTGTGCCCCGCTCATATATTGATCCATGTGCCTACTCATCTTAGCCGCCATGATGCCTGACAGGAGCTTCCATGTTGTACAGAGACAGGTTATTGGCCGGTAGTTTGATGGGGTAGATCTGTTTTGTGGGTCTTTCGTGATCAGGACTGTCCTGCCTTCAGTCAACCATTCTGGGTGCGTGCCATCCCTTAGCAGCTGGTTCATCTGTGCTGCTAGACGCTCATGGAGTGCTGTCAGCTTCTTTAGCTAGTATGTATGGATCATATTGGGGCCCGGTTCTGACCAACTCTTCATCTTTGACACTCTTTCTTGGATGTCTGCCATTGAGATGGTTACTAGTTCTTGTTCTGGGAGGCAACTGTGGTCAGTCCTCAGGTCCACTAGCCACTGGGCATCGGTGTTGTGTGATGCTTCTCTTTCCCATATGCCCTTCCTGTATTTCTCCACCTCAGCTCTTGGTGGGTCTGACCAGCTGCTGTTATTCCCCTGCTACTGGGAGTACACCTTTGCTGGTTGAGTGGAGAAGGTCTTGTTTATTCTCCTGGCCTCTATCTCCTTGGTGTATCTCTTCAGTCGGGTAGCCAGAGCCATTAGTCTCTGTTTGGCAGTTTCGAGTGCTTCAGGTATGGAGAGCTTCCTGTATTTCCTGGGTACCCCTTTATTCACCATGTACCCCTTCTGTAGCTCGGCTAGCTGGCTGACTTCTCTCCGTGTCACCTTTATCTTGGCCTCTAACCGTCTCTTCCATGGAGGGTATTGTTTGTTATGCCCTGTGTTGATCTTATATCCCAGCATCTCGAGGATTACTGTTGCTGTACTGTGAATCAGCTTGTTGGTCTCAGTTATGTTCCCTGTGGGGATGGTTCTTATTGCAGCATTCACATCTTCTAGCAGATCTTCTGAAGGTACTTGACAACTTAGCTTCGGTATTTGTCGGGGGCTCCAGGTTTCCATTTGGGTCATGATCTTCCTTCTCAGGTCAGCAGCTCTTGTATTGAGGCTGTCTATGTCTCTTGGGGCTTGGTACCCAATCTCGGATTGTGGAAGGGATGGTGAAATCCCCCCGCTGACCTGGCGTAGTGGCTCCCCCTTGCCGTAGCATTGTGGTAGTATGTCATCGATCTCTAGTTGTGACAGCAGTTTTCGGTTACGGATGTTGGAACACTGGGCTAACAGCTGTTTCTTTGTTAGCCTTGATTGTGGGTTTTGAAGCATCCATTGGTCCCACATCCGCCCCATATATCCCCTATATACATATATATATGGGATATATATATATATATATATATATATATATATATATATATATATATATGGGATATATATATATATAACCTTTGACCTGTATATATATATACAGGTCAAAGGTTAAAGCTCCACCCTCAATACTCCCCAACCTGTGCTGCCACCCCAAAGGACAAGTTCCTGTAATCCCACATCAATATCACTTTACTACAAGGGGGTTCAAACATACGGTACGTATTATTGTGCACATATTGTGTGTCTTCTTCTTTTCCTTTTTGGCTTTTCCCTTCAGGGGTCGCCACAGCGAATCAATTGCCTCCATCTAACCCTGTCCTTTGCATCCTCTTCTCTCACACCAACTACCTTCATGTCCTCTTTCACTACATCCATAAACCTCCTCTTTGGTCTTCCTCTAGGCCTCCTGCCTGGCAGTTCAAAACTCAGCATCCTTCTACCAATATATTCACTATCTCTCCTCTGGACATGTCCAAACCATCTCAGTCTGGCCTCTCTGACTTTATCTCCAAAACCTCTAACATGTGCTGTCCCTCTGATGTACTCATTCCTGATCCTATCCTTCCTGGTCACTCCCAGAGAGAACCTCAGCATCTTCATCTCTGCTACCTCCAGCTCTGCCTCCTGTCTTTTCCTCAGTGACACTGTCTCTAGACCAAACAACATCGCTGGTCTCACCACAGTTTTGTACACCTTTCCTTTCATTTTAGCTGAAACTCTTCTATCACACATCACACCTGACACTTTTCTCCACCCATTCCATCCTGCCTGGACACGCTTCTTCACCTCTTTTCCCCACTCTCCATTGCTCTGGACTGTTGACCCCAAGTACTTAAAATCCTCCACCTTCTTGATCTCTTCTCCCTGTAACCTCACTCTTCCACTTGGGTCCCTCTCATTCACACACATGTACTCTGTCTTACTGCGGCTAACCTTCATCCCTCTCCTTTCCAGGACAAACCTCCACCTCTCTAGCTTCTCCTCCACCTCGTCCCTACTCTCACTGCAGATCACAATGTCATCTGCAAACATCATAGTCCATGGAGATTCCTGTCTAACCTCGTCTGTCAGCCTGTCCATCACCATAGCGAACAAGAAGGGGCTCAGAGCTGATCCCTGATGCAGTCCCACCTCCACCTTGAACTCCTCTGTCACACCTACAGCACACCTCACCACTGTCTTACAGTCCTCATACATGTCCTGCACCGCTCTAACATACTTCTCTGCCACTCCAGACTTCCTCATACAATACCACAGTTCCTCTCTGGGCACCCTGTCATAAGCTTTCTCCAGATCTACAAAAACACAATGCAGCTCCGTCTGGCCTTCTCTGTACTTCTCTATCAACATCCTCAAAGCAAATACTGCATCTGTAGTACTCTTTTTTGGCATGAAACCATACTGCTGCTCACAAATGCTCACTTCTGCCCTTAGTCTAGCTTCCACTACTCTTTCCCATAACTTCATTGTATGGCTCATCAGTTTTATTCCTCTGTAGTTGCCACAACTCTGCACATCTCCCTTGTTCTTAAAAATGGGCACCAGCACACTTCTCCTCCACTCCTCAGGCATCTTCTCACTATCTAAGATCCCGTTGAACAACCCAGTCAGAAACTCTACTGCCACCTCTCCTAGACACTTCCAAACCTCTACAGGTATATCATCAGGACCGACTGCCTTTCCACTCTTCATCCTCTTCAGTGCTCTCCTCACTTCATCCTGGCTAATCTTTGCTACATCCTGGTCCACAACAGTCACCTCTTCTAGTCTTTGTTCTCTCTCATTTTCCACGTTCATCAACTCTTCAAAGTACTCTTTCCATCTTCCCATCACACTGCTGGCACCTGTCAATAGACTTCCATCCCTATCCTTAATCACCCTAACCTGCTGCACGTCCTTCCCATCTCTATCTCTCTGTCTTGCCAGCCTGTATAGATCAGTCTCTCCCTCCTTACTGTCCAACCTAGCATACAAGTCATCATAAGCTTCTTGTTTGGCCTTTGCTACCTCTACCTTCACCTTACGCTGCATCTCCCTGTACTCCTGTCTACTCTCCTCAGTCCTCTCAGTGTCCCACTTCTTCTTAGCTAACCTCTTTCTTTGTATACACTCCTGTACCTCCTCATTCCACCACCAAGTCTCCTTGTCTACTTTCCTTCCAGATGACACACCAAATACTCTCCTACCTGTCTCCCTGATCACATTAGCTGTAGTTGTCCAGTCATCTGGAAGCACCTCCTGACCACCCAGAGCCTGTCTTAACTCCTTCCTAAAGGTCATGCAACACTCTTCCTTTTTTAGCTTCCACCATTTCGTCTTCTGCTCTGTCTTTGTCCTCTTCATCTTCCTCACCACCAGAGTCATCCTACACACCACCATCCTATGCTGTTTGGCTACACTCTCGCCTACCACTACTTTGCAGTGACTGATCTCCTTCAGGTTACATCGTCTACACAAGATGTAGTCTACCTGTGTGCTCCTACCACCACTCTTATAGGTCACCCTATGTTCCTGCCTCTTCTGGAAGAAAGTATTCACTACAGCCATTTCCACCCTTTTTGCAAAGTCAACCACCATCTGTCCTTCTGCATTCCTCTCCTGGATACCAAACCTGCCCATCACTTCCTCATCACCTCTGTTACCTGCACCAACATGTCCATTGAAGTCTGCACCGATGACAACTCTCTCACTTCTAGGTATGCTCTGCATCACTTCATCAAAGTCCAACCAGAATTTCTCCTTCTCCTCCAGCTCACATCCTACCTGTGGAGCATACCCACTAACAACATTGAACATCACACCTTCTATTTCTAGCTTCAGACTCATCACTCTATCCGACACTCTTTTTACCTCCAGGACATTCCTAACAAACTCCTCCTTCAAGATAACTCCTACTCCATTTCTCTTTCTATCTACACCATGATAGAACAACTTGAACCCTGCTCCTAAACTTCTAGCCTTGCTACCTTTCCACCTGGTCTCCTGGACACACAGTATGTCTACCTTCCTCCTCTGCATCATGTCGACCAACTCTCTACCTTTTCCTGTCATAGTTCCAACATTCAACGTCCCTACTCTTAGTCCTATACTCTTGGCGCTCCTCTTCTCTTTCTTGTGCGAACGCACTTTCCTCCTCTCCTTCTTCGACCAACAGTAATCCAATTTCCACTGGCGCCCTGTAGGTCAACAGCGCCGATGGCGGTCGTTGTTAACCCGGGCCTCGACCGATCCGGTATGGAAGTCATATGTTTGATTCGCATCTTTGATTTGGCAAAAGTTTTACGCCGGATGCCCTTCCTGACGCAACCCTCTGTATTTATCCGGGCTTGGGACCGGCACAATAAGACACTGGCTTGTGCCCTCTTGCGGCTACATTTGCACATATTGTGTGTATTATAACTATAGTATTACTGTTTAAATCTGCTACAAAAATAAACCCTCAGCTAACCTGTAAATATGAACCTTTTTTCTTTCTTGCAATAACTTCGAGTGTTGGTGTTTTTATCTGACGTTAACCCTGTCCTTTATCAAAGCGCCCCCTGTCGATAGATTATTGCTATTGGAACTACAGCAGTACTGCATTGGTTTGCCGAACCCGGTCCAACCGAGCTCCGTCACTTCCGGTAGGAAGTGATTAAGCGATGTTCACCGATGGGTTTATTTTAAATATTTTGACAGACAAGACATTTTTGCCGGAAACAGTTCTTTACTATCAAAGATGTAATGAAAATTTCCAAGACAAAAATTTTTTGGATTTTTTTTTCTGTCGGAAACATGAGGTCAAAGGTTACTAACAAGATGGCGGCTCACGCTGGAGGCACGGCGTAATGCTACAAACAGCATGATAGGAGGGAGCTATTTGGAAATTTTGAAGCACATTTAAAGCAAAATTCACCACACGAATTGACTCAATATCAGCTACGAGGCTTGTGAACGTATTCACACACGTCCTTGGTGCTGGTACCAAAACTAAAGCACGACAGTGACTTTAGTTCAGCATAAACAGACATGCTAGCTGGCGCTAGCTGCTAACTTTGAAGCCCGTTTGACGTCTGGAAACAACAAGAAGTCAGGATGAACAGGAAAAAGGATAAAGGATTCGAGAGTCCACGGCCTTTTAAATTATAAGTATTTACTCCCTACACGTCTGTGATGAAGCTAAGTTAACGGTAGTTCAGTTTTAGCGCGCCTTCCGAAGGCTGTGTAACAGTTACTGAATGCAATGTAATGTATTTACGTAAATTACGTTACGAAACGCCTCACTCATGTTGTGATTCTGTGTTTGCTTTACGACCCACCAGGTAGTTTGTATCAACAACATCAACTTCCAGAGGAAGTCCGTCATTGTGAGTACACAGATAACCTCGCTTATTTATATAGTCCACTCAGAGAAACATGATAATTACTTCCCCTTTTTTTGATTTCTACTTAAACTCATTCTGTGTGAGAAAATAACAGTTTGCATCTGCAGACATCAGCATCACATTTATACAGACGGTGAGCCTCTACCAGCCTCATTGTGATCATGGACCTCTGACTGCTGTCTTGTGTTTTTCACATGCATTTCAACACGTTAATAAATTATTTAATTTTTCCATACAAGTTTTTGAAATCACGATTTTGCTCATGCTTAAACTCCATCATGGGTTGGACAACGGGGTGGAAGGCAGAGCTCTAAGGGAGAACTATCAGATTTTATGAGGCGGTCAGGATAAATGGATGGATCTATTTTTGTTTCACCTTATTTAGATTTATGAGATAAAATTTTTGAAAGCAATTTTCATCACTGGGGCTTGTCTTAGGTAAGAGCCATTGAATTCTATATTTGACATTGGAGTAAATGCTACATTTAGAGGTGGATCCATGACTTTTCCTCACTGTGTTAAACATTGGATGTAGATCAGTATCATAATATTCCCATGTGCACAAGTGTCACTGAAGAACACACCATGCCATGTAAGGTGAATGACTGAACACATTACAACTGTTTTGTTCCTGGATACAAAATTTGGTAAAATTCTCCATTCCATGACAGAGCTTTCAGAAAACTGTTTTCAATTAAAAATTAATGTTGGACATTGGAGGAGGAATGTGTTCTGCTTTATTCTGTTGTAGCATTGAACTGAAATCACACCGAAACAGTCAGCTTCTTCCAACCGCTTCCTCTCTCATGCTTCTCTTAGGGCTATGTGGAACTGACCATTTTCCCTACGGTGGTCAACCTAAACAGGATTAAGCTCAACAGCAAACAGTGCCGAATCTACAGGGTCAGAGTAAATGAACTTGAAGCTCCTTTCATTTACAACGACCCCACGCTGGAGGTGTGCCACCATGAGTCCAAGCAGTGAGTAAACCAATGCAGCGCTGGGCGGCTTCTAACCAGCTATGTTCGGGTGGACAAGACTACGAAACAGGAAACACATTTATGCAAATCTGACGGAGAAAACAAATCCACAAGGTGCATTCTAAATCACAATGCATTCGAGCCAGATGTTGTTTAGCTACTTTAGTCACTCATGGTGACTAAAGTAGCTAAACGATGAGGCTGAGGGGATGGCTTGTTGATGATAACGTCCTTGTAATAAGCTATTCACAGAAGTAAAAACTGATGCATGATGCAGGAGGTGTTGAAGGTTTGGGTTAACTAAATGAATGCAGGTCAAGACTAGAGTTCTTGCTATCATCACAAACAAAGCTCGAGAGAAGTCAGCGATACTCTTAATACACACTGGAGAGGTCTGCTTCAGTGGCTTTGGAGGCTGAATGCGGTCCATTGAAAGACCTTTGACACCTTTTGGCAAAACAATTAGTTGAATGAAAAATATTTCAGTGTGTCTAATTGACCAAATAACTTCCGCTCTTCTTGTCCCGTTAGGGGTCGCCACAGCGTGCTGTCCTTTTTCCATTCTAGACTAACGATCATATTTGTTTGTCAAAAGTTTTTTATGCTGAATTCAATGCTGAATGAGCTCTGCCACTGAGCTGCATCCCCAGCGTAGTTTTTGATTAACCAGACCAAAATAGGCATCCACTTATTTTGTTTCAATGAAATTCCTAAAAAAAAATTCAGACTCACATTTCAGCAAACTATCTTACAAAGTACAGATCTGCTTAAAACCATCACCCATAACCTGCTGACTGGGTTAAACTCATGTAAATAGGGAACCCATCATGTTGTCCTCATCGGGTGTAAGACACTTGTATGTAATGTATAGCAGTTGTGAACTGTTTACCCACGTCTGTTTTTCATCCTACATTATTACACACTGTTAAAACCTTCCCATTAATTTGTTGTGTTTTTTGTGACGTTTGTGTTCTCAGGAGGAACCTGAACTACTTCTCCAGCGCCTACACAGCAGCAGTGAGTGCTGTGGATCCTGATGCAGGACACGGTGAGCTGGTCATCAAAGTCCCCTCTGAGCTCTGGAAACAAGGAGATGGTAAGACTGGAAAAGACCACAGAATGTCACTAAGACACTGGGACCATTTAAACATTTACTGGTTTATATTAGATATCCATTGCTTTCACTAGATTGTTCAGTGTCTTTGCTTGACAGATGAAACGGCTTCATAATATCACATATTTTGAAGCTGTGTAGTCGCACGAGTTGGATCAGGTCTGACTAACAGCTCTTCTGTCTGTGTCTCCAGATTTGAAAGTCTTAAAGGTTTACATTGAGTTTTCACTGGACCAACCAAAAGGAGGTCTTCACTTTGTCGTTCCTGATGTGGAAGGTAGCATGGCAGAGAGGGGAGCTCACGTCTTCTCATTTGGATACCAGAACTCCACAAGGTCTACAGATAGTTCCTTCTTTTAGTTTTCAGTTAGAGAATGTGAAATGTAAAAGTGAACCATGATGAATGCTCATAAATCCACACCAGAGTTTTCACGTCACCACCTGTAGTGTTTGTCGGTGCGCTCGCTCTAAATGCATTCGTCCGTAGAGCTCAACAGGCGTCTTCCCTTTCCCAGGTTCTGGTTCCCCTGTGTCGACTCCTACTCTGAACTCTGTACATGGAAGCTGGAATTCACCGTTGATGCTTCCATGGTGGCGGTCTCGGGTGGCGATCTGGTGGAGACCATCTACACACATGACATGAGGAAGAAGACGTTCCACTACGTGTTGCCCATCCCCACTGCTGCTCCCAACATCTCCCTGGCTGTGGGACCTTTTGAAATCCTTGTGGATCCCTACATGCATGAGGTGGGTTGAGGTAGGATGATTCTGTGTATAGAAAAGGATTCTATTTTAACTCTGCACTAACTAGCTTTACTTAAACAAAACGAAGTGACTGAATGCGCCTGTTTTCAATTAGGCAAAAAGGAAAAACAAGCTCTGCTTCCAGTTTCTCCAATGTCACTTTTGTTGTGTTCAAACTTTTTTGCGTTAAAGACATTCTGATGAGCTAATTGCACTTTTTTCAACCATTAATAACATAAACAACATAAACATAAACTGAGACTATTATTATTGTGGAACATGCATGAAAACACAGATGTCTGTGTATTTATGCGTCAAACTCTGACCCTCAAGTTGTTGTTTTTTACTGCAGAAACATTTGTCTGTCATTGTGGTAAATGGAATTCTGAATTGTACTCACAAATAGAAAATCTACCTGGTTTTATTTCATATCTTTTAATTCATTAATCTTCTAATTTTCTTTGTGTGTTTCACTACAAAGACAGTAAACGCTTTCAATTGTAATGAACTAGTAATTTGTCCGTCATTGTTTCCTCCCGTCCAACAAATGGCGCTCAAGTGCCTAAAAAAGGGAACCCTTCAAATAACACATCAGTCATTCTTAGCTAAAATAAGAATGGCTGATGTGTTTTTTGTGTGTGCGTTTTTGTCAAAGAGGTTTTATGTAGACGTCCTGTCCTGGTGATGTGTAATTTATAGAAGTACACCCAGTAATTGTTCTGTTACAGTTACTGAGTTAGAGTAGACACACATCAGCATCAAACCACTGTGTAAATGAAACGCCCCTGAATATTCTGCCTTTTTTGAGTGGCTTTTGTTTTACTTTTTTCTTCCTGAAGTCTTCAGATGAACAGATCTAACGTTCTTCGTCTTGTTTCCTGTCAGGTGACCCATTTCTGTCTGCCACAGCTGCTGCCGCTGCTCAAGCACTCCATGTCTTACCTGCACGAGATTTTTGAGTTCTATGAGGAGATCCTGACGTGCCGCTACCCGTACTCCTGTTTCAAGACCGTGTTCGTGGACGAGGCCTACGTGCAAGTGTCCACCTACGCGTCCATGAGCATCTTCAGGTAAGGAAGGATTAGTGTGACCGGACGGCTCGTACTGCATTCATCATCCGACTCCGTTGTCACTCGGGTGGGTGTGTCTGTGTTTCAGCACCAACCTGCTTCACAGTCCTATGATCATCGACCAGACGCCGCTGACGCGTCGCTGCCTCGCCCAGGCCTTAGCTCAGCAGTTCTTTGGCTGCTTCATCTCCAGGATGTCCTGGTGAGTGTCGGACTGCCATCCGTCCATCGAGCATCTGGGATTTTTCAACTGCTTTGTTTTTCACACTGCTTACATATAAATGTCAGAACACACTGGTTAACATCCAGCATTTAAAAAATCTTTTACTAAAGTCTGACATTGCTACCAGCTGGGTTCCCTCTTTCTTTATGTGTTGTGTGTCATTGTATTTCACTGACATGTGATTAGTGAAACCCCTAAGGTTGACTCAGCGTATTGTCGCTATGGTTACAGACCGGTACATCCTGGCTCATTGATTTCTGAGAGATGTGATATCTCGATAAGTTTATTGTACTGTGTAAAAAAAGTAGAAGTTTTACCCGTCAGTGTTTTTAAATGGATGTCCATTTTCAAAAAGCACAAAAAGGTTGAAGTTCACACTAAAGGCAATTTTATCATCAGACGTTTTGGTTTAAAGTGGTTAAATCTTGCAGCTACATATTGTCCAGTGATTTACAAACAGGAGGAGTCATGAGCAGGGACATTCATGACGGCCCATTGTTATTGCATTACAAAGGGTGAATAGGTTCAGAAGTTAATTTACTTGAAATGTATGGATTTTAATCATTGTTCTCTCCCTCCATACCCTTTCTGTAAAATGTATGTGTGTGTGTGTGTTTGTGTGTGTGTTTCCTGCTCCCTAACAGGGCCGATGAATGGGTGCTGAAGGGAATATCAGGTTACATCTACGGGCTCTACCTGAAGAAGACATTTGGAGTGAATGAGTACCGACACTGGATCAAAGAGGTAACAAGACTCTCTGTTAGTTGGTTCCATCTCAACAGCATTCACAAACCGCCCTGATGTTGTTCAGGGTTATGTGGTCAATCCATTGCCTGATCGACTTATCCTGTCCTGATGTGTCTTCCTGAATGCTGCTTTAAACTGTAGGTTCACACATTAAATATAACCTGACTTTTTCTCATAATGCTAAAAATTAAATTAAAAAAAATATATAAATTAAAGCTTGTTCTCTCAGAATATTTCATAAAAATAACAACATGACCTGTGACAGTCAGACATTATTATGTCATTGAGGCCAGCAGGAATTCTGCTCTTTGGGAAATTCCTAAGAGAATCTTCTCTGCTAAGAGAAACCTGAACAGAACCACAGAGTTGATGGGTTTTCTTAAAAATGATGAATTCTGGAATGATTCATTGGCTAATCTCTTATTTATTGTCAGAAATGTAATACATGAAACTGATTCATCATTTCCTGTAAGTAAAATAGTCATACAGTGGTCATGTCTGTCATGTTGAACCTCATTGGGTTTGGACATCTTATGTCAGCTCCCGTTCCAGAGATGTATTTATGGTTTTTGTCCGTGTCTGGTCATTACGTCAGGCAGCTGTCACACATTTTACAGGCAAAATATTTACAACCAATGTGAGCAAGTACACATAGAACTGAAGAAAAACAATTGTTTGTTCCCAGCTCGTCATAACGTTACTCTAATTTTTCCAGGAGTTGGACAAGATTGTGGAATATGAGCTCAAGATGGGAGGTGTCCTGTTACACCCGACCTTCAGTGGGGGCAAAGAGAAGGACAAGTAAGACTTCTGATTCAGCTGAAGTCACCTCACCAATTTAATCATGTCTTCATTTTTAGCACACCAAATTAAATTCAGTTAAATTTATTAAATCCGAATTAAATCCACTGTTCTCTTCAGTCCAACTCCCCACCTTCACTTCTCCATCAAGCATCCCCATACGCTGTCCTGGGAGTACTACAAGATGTTCCAGTGTAAGGCCCACCTGGTGATGAGGCTGATAGAAAACAGAATCAGCATGGAGTTCATGTTACAGGTACACCAGTATATTCTTACCTGTTGATGTTTATTAACTGGAGTGTACGTTAACTCAAAGGAGTTTAGTTACATCTGAGTTCTCTTGTCTGCTGCTCTCCATCGTCGGCAGGTTTTCAACAAGCTACTGAGTCTGGCCAGCACAGCCTCATCCCAGAAGTACCAGAGTCAGATGTGGAGTCAGATGCTCCTGTCGACTCACGCCTTCCTCAAATCAATCTCCAACGTCTCTGGAAAAGACATAGGGCCCCTCATCAAGCAGTGGGTGTATCCTCTGATCAGTCACAGACTGTCTGTGTGGGATTGTTCATGAACTCTACGTAAGCTGACAGGACAGGAGACAAGAGGGTTTTTAACTGTGTTTTAACACTAACATACCACCAGGAGACAGGGATTAGGATGTTTTCTATGAAGACAAGAAGAACAATTAATTCCTGATATGTTCTAACTTCTCTCTTCTCAGTAAACGTTACTTTGGAGACAAATTAGATGCTCACGTATCAATTACTAATTGAGAAAAAGATTACTGCAATATTTTCAATCAATGCAGAATCATTACTGTACTTAAGAGTATCAATATTTTATACGTCCATTTTTGAGACGTTTTAGTGGTGTTCTGACTCGACTCCACTGTGCTTCAAATTCATTCATTTTACAACAAACAAACACAGTGGTAGAATGTATGAGGAGTGTTTCAAATAGTGTTTCATATTTCTTCTGCACTGTATTTAAAATCAGTTCTAACTGATGCTAAACGACCTGGTGGTCTGACAGATTGTTCACCAGTTGAACAGCGACGCCTCAACAGGAACCCTTCTCCTTTGGCTGTTCATGCTTTCCCCAGCTGTCCGTTCCTCTCATCTGTTTTGGGTCGTAACTCTTCATACTCAGAGACCAGAGCGCTGTTGTGAAATTCTTCGGTAGTTTTGCTTTCAACCGGAAGAGGAACGTGCTGGAGCTGGAGATCCGTCAGGACTACACGTCGTCTGGAACTCAGAAATACGTGGTGAGCATTGAGAACATGACGGTTTGGAATGCTGCCATAGAAGTGTGTTGTTTTTACAGCAACATAACGACTCTAAGGAGAATTTATACGTATAATCAAAGTAATAAGTTACAGACCTACTGTAGTGTTGTGACTATGTATATATATTTAATATATGTATAAAAAAACAAAACACTGGTTACATGAAACAAGCATGTCATGCTTCAACAGTCGTTTTTGTCTGTTTTCAAGTGTAAACATGGATGGAACCCCTAATGATATTAGGGGTTCCATCTTTTTAAGGGGTTTAAGTGTTTAACATTTATGTTTTTTCGGCTTCAGGGACCGATCAAGGTGACAGTGCAGGAACTGGACGGATCCTTTAACCACACGCTGCAGATTGAGGAGAACAGCCTCAAGCACGACATCCCCTGTCACTCCAAGAGCAGACGGTATGGATGCTCTCCATGATTCATCGAATTACATATTAGATTTGAATTTCACTGAATTATTACATCATGTATCAGTATGTACTATCCCTGTGACATGATTTGATAGTGATATGTGTGTATAGACCACTCATACTTAATACACAATATTAATATGACATGTTTATTTTTGTTAACGGTGGTTACTGGTAGAGATAGCGATGTGTTGGGTCATCAAAGATCATATACACTACATTTTCAGAAAATTTGAGGCATTTTTTAAAACGTGTGACAGACACCCATTTAAAACAGTGTGAAGATCATGTATTTAATGCTTATTTTTTGTGAATATACCCCTGTTGTTGCTTTAATGCCAATAAGATTGTTGATATTTGTGGATTCTTCCCAAATCACTTGATTGGGCTGTTCCATGTTCACACTCATTGGTTACAGCGGATCAAGTCATGATTGAGTTTTAAAGGTTCGGGATGGAGTGAACCCCACATGGGCCGGGGTTTCCCCCAGAATGTTTTCCAGACACTTTCCTCATCTCTCTGTGTGTCTCATGTCTTTACTTCTTCTGCTCAGTGACCTTCTGCACGTCCTCATTCCACCACCATGTCTCCTTGTCCTTCCTCCTGCCTGTAGAACCCTTCCTAGCCGTCTCTCTCTCAGCCTTTGCTGTCGTTCTGTAGTCTTATGGTAACTCTGACCATCTAGCTACTGCCTTGTTATCTAAACTCATACACAGCACAAGATGTTTCCGTTAGCGTCACTCTCGTCTGGTTCTTGGCATCAGACCCCCATCTGATGTTTCCAACCACCTTCTCTCTTGCCACCGCCATGCAGGCACTGATCTCGTTCAGATTACACATCCTGTGTAAGACGTTGTCCACCTGTTTGCACCTTCCTCCACTCTGTAGCCCTCATTCTTGGTTCCTCTCTCTTTCTAAAACGTGTTCACAACAATCAATTCCATTCTTTTAGAAAATCTACCACCGTCTGTCATTCTGCATTTCTCTGCTTGACACCAAACCTTCCATCACATCCTCATCATCACAATTCGCTTCACCAGAACGTCCTCTGTAGTCTGCTCCAATCACAACTCTGTCTTTAACATTCCTGCTGTCTCCTGACTTATGTTGGTAAACACACACACACATGCGTTGATGAAGGATGTTGATATGCAGTACACTGTGTAAAACCATCAGGCGGTGATGATGTGTAGCTTATTTTTTGGTATATTCAATTTTGCTGTACAGACTAAATACATACTAAACATTCAGATACATTTACAAACGATGCTCATGGTTATAAGTTCAAGTATGAAGTAGCGTCACTTTGAACTGTATTAAAATGGACAGATTGTAAATCGCTGTAAGTGGTTTTACACAAAATAAAGTGATGCTTTTTTAAATCAAACATTTAAAAAACTGTAATGTTTAACTGCAGCATTTTTGGGGAATGCTGTAGAAGAAACAAAGTTGGGCACTGAACCGTGTGACAGTAAAGTATTTTCATTTTCAAGTGTTCTGTTGATTTGTTTCCCCAGAAACAAGAAAAAAAAGATCCCCCTGATGAACGGAGAAGAAGTTGACATGGATTTATCAGCCATGGAGTAAGAGTTCACTACTGTCTCCAGAACGAGTCAATCACAATTATTTTACACTAGTTTCACGAAACATTCATCTCTCCTAAAGCTGCATCACATATAACTAGGTTAACTTCCAGCTGAAGCAGAAATGGTGAATGAAGTGTCTTGAGTATCGTAGTGACAGCGTTTGGCTCCATTGCTTCTCCCACACATCTTCAGTCGTGTTATCAGTTCCATTGTGGTCCATGCATGTGACCAGCTGATGCTTCACCTGTCTGTGGGTCAGTGTCTCGATCTCCTGTTGTCTGCAGCGCCGATTCTCCTCTCCTGTGGATTCGGATTGACCCGGACATGTCTATTCTAAGGAAAGTGGAGTTTGAGCAGGCTGACTTCATGTGGCAGTATCAGCTTCGGTACGAGAGAGACGTCGTCGCTCAGGTGGGCTCACAGCTGGAGTTCTTGTCGCGTCGCTGGTGTTTGTTTTTGAACATTTGGAAAACAAGTTGTTTTCTAAGTTGTTTTCTGTTCTGCACGTGAATGAGGATTTGACTCCCCAGGCCAGCAGGTGGTGCTAACCTGCGTTCCGTTTAAAAGGAAAAAAACAGAACTCTTGGAACTACTGTACCAATATGCAAACTATTATAATGATGCATAGTTTTGTTTTTTTCATCCATCCAGACAATCTCAGTAGGTTTTTAGCAGCTCTATTCCAGATGGCCAACACCTTTTGAAAATATTAGTGCATTAGATAACGTTCCCTTCTTTACTGCTGTTTTTCCTCACTATCCTACAGTCCTTTTAAATATACTGGATTATTTTAAGACAATGTTTTTTGTTTTTCTTCAGATCAATAATTTCACTCTAAATTGGTTTTAAATTACTTAATTATTTTAAAATCTCTCACCTTTGGGGGGGATAAAAGCTTTTTTTTTGTTATTGCACTCCTGAACTATTAAAATGAATGAATGTAAGGGACAACTTGACTTGGAGTTAATTTAAATGATAAACATATTATTGGAAATGAAAAAAAAAAAAAAAGCACCGTACTTACTATATTTTTAACATCCCAGATAGAAGTACTTTAATGTAGCATCAAATGAAAACACTTGTATTAAATACACTTACGTCACATTTCTACTGACCCATGATATCTGATGAATTGTGGTTGGTTACTTTGTGCCTCTGACCCTGTTCCGGTAGGAGGAGGCCATCTCAGCGCTGGAAAATTTCCCGACTCCCGCTTCCAGACTGGCTCTGACTGACATTTTGGAGCAAGAACAGTGTTTCTACAAAGTCCGCATGCAGGCCTGCTTCTGTCTGGCGCAGGTTTGTTTCTCTGTCACTGAACGACTGTTTCAGCCTGAACATTAACCTGATGATCTTCAGCTCCATCCGTCTCCTGCCACCTCCCTGGGGCCGGGGTCGATTCACACAGGTGACAGTCTGAGCAGGGAAGCCAGACTTCCCTTTCCCCCAACACCTCCTCCAGCTCCTCCTGGGGGGGGGTATCCCAAGGCCTCCTCCCGGTGGGTCATGACTGGAACGCCTCCCCAGGGAGGGAGAGAGAGGGAGAATCTGTATCCCCTTATGACCAGAATTTCTATTTTTACAATCTGTTACCTTCCATCGATGATGTGGGTGAAGGTGTGTGAAGATTCGTGCCAACGGGGCCCCCCAACTGTTTGACCCTGGGGGTGCCTGACCTTCATGGGGTGAATAATCCTCCTCTGTGGCTGCAGGAAATTGTCGATTCTCTGGATTTAGCCCGTTCAAACTTTAATCTCGGTGGTTTTCTGCTAATTGGGTTCTGCCTGAACCAATATTTTGACAGCATTGTAAACCGGTGGGTGGTTGAAATGGCAGCCCCACACTATTTTTCATTAATTTGCTGTGTTTGGCAAGGACCCCCCCCTCCAACACACTCATCATAATGGCTTTTGTTATATACTAAACACACACAACCATAGGCTGTTATGTAGAGAGAAATAAACAAATACACTCACATACCCGCATTGACCACAAAGGGAAACATGGCAGACTTAAGCTCTGGGATGGATTTCACTACATTATTAATGTTCGGCATCTATACTCTTGTTATTGTTAATAAATGTGGGGAGTAAGAAGGAAGAGTGGGGCCAGAAACGGGGGGGCATTTGGGGGAGGATATAAAACTGACAAAAGCGTCCACATGTAGTCCAATGCAAAAAAAAAAAAATCTTTTCATCAGTGCACACACACACACACACACACACAAAAACATTCCAATGGCCTGCCCACCTTTATTTATCTTACCAAATGACAACATCCTGAGTCAGTGACCCTTAGCCCCATATTACTACATTAACATAAATCCCCCCTCAATATCCTGTTGAAGCCAAACCTCACTGGAGCCACTGGTCTGCATACCTGTGGAAAGCTCATGTATTTCTCCACCGAACATATAACATCCCCTTTAGAATGGAAAGAGAGAATGCTGCTGTACAAGTCACCACTCTCCTGACATGTCATATGTTCACTATCTGCAGCTTGTTGGAGCGCCGTCTGGATCTAAACATGATGTTTATGTCCCACAAAGCGGTGATGGATTGAAATTGTTTGTGTGTCCATCCGTCTTCCAAATATCTTCACAACCGTTGCAGATAGAAAGATGAAACAAAAAAATACATTACTCGGGCAGCAAAAGGGATAAAAATGAGATGATGACCTTGACCTTGAGAAAACTAGGTCAAGGTCAACTTTTGTATATTTTTTTTGCACGTCTCAGGAACCACATAAGATAGAAAGACGAAACCAAAGACGTTATATTCAGGGAGGCAAGGGGATGACAATTGGATCACAACCTTGACCTTGGAAAAAACTAGGTCAAGGTCAAGTTTTCACTTTTATACCTTTTTTGGGTACACATCTCTGAAACCTGATGAGATAGAATCACAAAACAAAAAGCAACATTTTCAGGAAGCCAGAGGCACAAAAAGATATAGGTCAGGGTAAAATGTTGACTTCAGGGGTGTCACTGGATGTTACAGTCTCTGTCTGCCTTGTAACATCCTGTTTACGTCTTTGCAGACATGTGTCGTGTTTGTGTTGCTGTTGTTTGACTATTGTGACAACAGCTGATGGATCTGTAAACTTTGCAGATAGCCAACGCCATGGTCAGCACGTGGCAAGGTCCTCCAGCGATGAAGTCCCTGTTCACCCGGATGTTCTGCTGTAAGAGCTGCCCCAACATCGTCAAGACCAACAACTTCATCAACTTCCAGAGTTACTTCCTACAAAAGGTGAATCAGCCAGACGAAACACAATCTGAGACCCTTGATATGAATTAGAATCATATGGTCTGTCCACCAGAGAGCTCTGACAATTTTCTCTACAGCTGTGAAGTATTCCACTGAGCGTCCTTACCCTAACTGTTAACGCATGTCAACGTTAAAACATTAATGATAGTTATGGTTACAGGATCTTTGCTCTTCAAATATTTGTATAATTTTAAAAATCCCAGTATTAATAAAAGTTTTAAGCGTGTTGTAAAATTCATCTGTCAAATTGTGTTTCTTGTTCTAGATCAAATAACAATTCCTCTTTTTGTCTTGCATTTCCTCATCAGACAATGCCCGTTGCCATGGCGCTACTCAGAGATGTCCAGAACCTCTGTCCTAAAGACGTCCTCAACTTCATCCTTGACCTGATCAAATATAACGACAACCGGAAAAACAAAGTAAAAACACTTTCCTTTGTCATGGCAACTTTTATAGACTTAATCGTAAGCTTTACCTTGAACCCTCGATTGATCCTGATGGATGAGTGTTGATTTTTGAGTGTTTTTGTGAATGATAAGAATGCTAATGAACAATTTCTTTGGTTACTCACGGTAACACGTGTTGCACTAATGTTTTGTTTGACTGCTCTCGTCTTTAATTACAGCACGTATTTGCTGTGGCATCATTTCAATGAGATTTTGCAGTTTCACCACATTTATTTCTGTTTATATTTAATTTTCACTTGAATCTTTTTGATGACAATGGTTGAGTCGAGCTGCAGCATCAAACTTCTCCAGCACATCTGGAAGGTTTTCAGTGAACTAAGCTCTGGGCTCTGGTGGTTCAGCCGCGTGTGGAGACCATGTCTCAGCTGCCTGAACCACACACTCAGATTTAGAGCCACATGAGTCGTGGCATCTTGGAATATGCACAGAGGTGTGTGTGTGTGTGTGTGTGTGTGTGTGTATACACAGTGGTGTGAAAGTGTTTACCCCCTTTCTGATTTATGTTTTTACATGTTGGTCACACTTAATTGTTTCAGGTCATGAAACAAATGAAAATATTAGTCAAAGTCAACACAAGTAAACAGAAAAAGAGTTTTTAAATGAAGACTTTTATTATTAAGGGAAAACAAATTCACCCTTTGTGAAAAAGTGACGCCCCTAAACCTAAGAGCTGCTTGGGCCACCCTTAGCAGCAACAACTACGATCAACAGTTTGTTTTGATTTTAGTGAGTCTCTGGTCCACTCATCTCTGCAGTTTTATTGTAGTTCAGCCACATTGGAGGGTTTTTGGAGGATGAACCACTTTTTTTAAGGTCATGTCACAGCATCATCAAAGGAGTCAGGTCAGGACTTTAAAGAGGGCGGTCCAAAGTCTTCATTTTTGTCCTTCAGCCGTTCAGAGAATCCAAGTTCTCTTCAGCTCGAGGTCGCAAACTGATGACAACAGAATTTATGGTTCCGTTTATAACAGAAAGTCTTTCAGGTCCTGAAGCAGCAAAACAGCCCCAGACCAACGAACTACCACCAACATATTTCGCTGCTGGTAAAATGTTTTTTTTTGGGTTTTTTTTTTTTGTTTTGTTTTTTCAGAATTTTTACTTTTACACCAGATGTAATGGAGCACATCTTCCAAACATTTCAGCTTTTGTCTCATTAGTCCACAGAGTATAGTTTCCCATCATCAAGATGTTTTTGGCAAAACTAAGATGAGCTTTACAGTTTATGTGAATATTGGGACAAAGAGAAAAATTTTTTCTACAAATTTTTCTAAATATGGTACAGTAATTTGAAACATTCACATTGACAAATATCCCAAAAAAAAAAGAAATCAGAAATGGGACAAACACTTCTTCACACCACTGTATATATCATTTGTAGGAGAGACAGCTTATTCAGTCTTTGCTTTTCTCTTTCCTCTCTCCTACAGTTTTCTGATAACTACTACCGTGCCGATCTGATTCGAGCGCTGACCAACTCTTTGACTCCAGCCATCAGCATCAACAATGAGGTGCGGACTGTGGACAATTTAAACGGGGATGTCCGTCTCATCTTGGAAGAGATTACACGATTCCTCAATATGGAGAAACTGTTACCGAGCTTCAGAAACACCATCACTGTCAGGTGAAGAGCAGAATGTGTGTTTAACAGCTGGAACCATAAAACTTGTGTCCGTTCTCGCTGCTCCTCTTCCTAGATTTACAAGACAAAATAAGTAGAACCGTTGGTTTGTTGTTGCTCTACAGCAGAGACAAAGATTCACCCAAATCAGTCCTGCTAATGAAGTCAACTCATCCATGTCTTATTATAGGAATTTTAGTACATTAACCCAAAGTGTTCTTCTGTAGATTCTGCCACAGGCAATAAACCTGTGAACTCTATTGGTCACATGTGTTTATTATCAGTAGTTTATGGGTTATCAATAATAATAATAACAATATTTAAATACTAAATTTGCTTAATTGCTGTTTTGGATATATTTTCATCTTATTAGTTCTTGCCTCCACTTAATCTGCATCATCTCAGCTACATATTAGCAGCAGTGCCTCGTCTCCTCAAATCCTGATTATGATATGATTACAGATATGTACAGTGATAAAACACAGGTGCCATATGCAGGGGTATTTTCATTTTAATTAGTCTTTTTTTTGTGATATTTTTATATTTTCAAAATAAAAACAAATCAATTGTTGATGATGTCTGTGGAGGTTGTCAGTGATCCAGGTTGGCACAAGTGGTGATCATTCGTCTTTCCTCTGTCGTCTTTCTCCAGTTGTCTGAGAGCAATTCGTCAGCTCCAGAAAAACGGTCACATCCCCAGTGACGCGTCGCTCTTCAAGTCATACGCAGAGTATGGACACTTTGTAGACGTACGCATCGCTGCGGTGGAGGCTCTGGTGGACTACACCAGAGGTAGGACAAGAATGCTGGGTCATATTTCTGAGCAAAGTTTGCTTTCACCTGAAAAGAATTCATCTAGTTCACAATGGAACTGTGAATAGTTGTACACATTTTTGTTTTTGTAACTTCTATATCTTGAAGTAGGTTTTGGAATAGAATCTAGTTTTGTACTTTTATTCCATTACATTTTCCACCTCAGTTAGTTGACCTCTGCGCACTGGACCGCTAACTCTGTTGAATACTAAGGAATGAACTTGATTGCGTGGGTTGTTCTGTCGCTACAGTCATAGTAAATAAATCACTTGAAAAAAAAAAAATCATTTAAGTATTACTACATCATTTGATACATTTAATGTATTGAGTAATGATCACAGGCCCTAATGATTTTTTTAAATTAATAAACTTCTGTGTCTTTACCTTTTTGGACTTTTTTTGCCCTACAGTTGAAAGAAGTTCAACAGAATTGCAGTGGCTGCTCAACATGGTCCAGAATGACCCCTCACATTATATCAGGTCGGTTTACATTCAACACGTCCTTTAAAGAAACAAATGCAGCTAGAACACTAGAAAAGACATGAGTAACGGTCTGTGGCAGGATTTGAAGTGGGCGTTAGCAGCAAGAGCCAGAGTAGATCCAGGGAAAACATGTCATTGATGAACTGAAGGTTGTTGCTACAAAGAAGCAGGTAGTGAATATGACGCTATGTGAAATGAAACTTTTTGCATCAAACAATAATATTCTTAATAACTGCAATTACCAAATTTTAATTCCAATCAGAGGAAATAATTTCAGTGAAACAAAAGTGGAAAAAGCCAATATTTGATATTTTGGTCAAAAATGATATCTGGCAGTCAGGATAAGATAAATCAAGTAGGTATTTGTGTTTCCAACCCTTGGCTGTGTAGAAAATAATCCCCTTATCGTATTTCTGTAAATTGAGTTAACCATTAGCTCTACCCTTACCTGTGAAAACACCTGTGAGTACATCGAGGCCATTTTTTAAATCATTAGATTACCGTCTGTCAGAACTGGTTGAAAACTGAGAGCTCATCTTTAATTAGTTGGTATCTCAGAACACTACTGCCTCTGTGTCATGAACCAGTGTGCAGAAATAACTACGTAATATGGACACAGATTTTCCTCCTTGTATTTATTTGCTTGTGTTTGTTGTATGTTTTTCATCCAATCAGACATGAGATCCTTGGGTTGCTCTGTAAAAATCCTCCGTTCACAAAGACGGCGGACTCTTCTTTGTGTAATGAAGCTCTGGTGGACCAGCTGTGGAAGCTCATGAACTCAGGTGAAACATTCACGCTCTGCTGGGGTTCATGAAGTTTTTACTAGGGGTGTATTTCATAAGGGTTTTCAGTTGACACAGATAACCCCTCCATCATCTCCCAATGATGTTCTGACTTTTTGTATGTTGAAAAACATTATTGGACACACACCAATTTAGACCCAGCCGAGGCTGAGTAATCCTCATAATATAAACCTGTCTGAATATCTCATAGCTCTTTTGAGATTTGTTGTTAAAGTTTTTGCCCCGTCTCTCGTAACCCTCATCAAACATGTGTTCCTGTAAACTATTGAAACAGCAATGAAGCTGAATTCTAGCGAGTTCCTAGTCGTCACAGTCATTTTTTATAAATAAGCATCAAGTAAGTTATGTGTGGAGTAAAACACCAGTAGGGTTGTGTGTCTGTGGACAACATACATAGTTTCACTGTTTATGACAACACAGGGGTTAACGTTTAATTTCCTGCGCTACTGCAAGGCAAGTGATAAACTGTTTTAACCTAATTATAGGAAAACTGTGATGTGAAAAAAATACTGCACTGGACATCCTGAACATACAGCCTAGTTATCTAGCAGGTGGAGGATTAAACCACAGCCACAGAGATACAGTATATGTGCTTATTATAAATTAAGACCTGATTGGGATTTTTTGGAAGTTGATGTAGTATCACAAAACATAATACCATAGTTTTTTTTATTTTTTTATTTTTTCCACTTACAGCAATTTCAGTTTATTAAGACATTCATGCAATTGTTAGGGAGGGTCCAGAATGAGCTGAAGGCAAAACCACATCAGCAAAATATGACCAACCAGCGGGGAATCTGATGGTTAAAAGTAGTTAAAAAGTTTAGTACAAATTAACAGTCACATGAAAAGCGGGTGGATCTATAGTATAACATGACAAATGCCTCTATGCCACACACACTGTACATACTGTATGTCAGCATAACATAGTTTGCAGACTTTATACAGCATTTGTACCGTTTAGTCCACAAATAAGTTACGAAGAATATCAAATACAAACACCTTAACTGAACATGGAAAGAAATACCTGATAATGATCTTTATGTTTAAGAGCCCATGGCTTTGCAGTTCCAACCAGTCGAGTATTGAGGTTAGAACCTGTAACTGTCCAACATAGACACCTCATTTTTAACACATACCAAAATTCTGAGCCAAGGTTTATTATTGAGAAGTTCATTCCCCTCAAATAATACATACAAGCACAATGCAAGTGGACGGTCACCTTCACTGCGTTTAAAAAAAGGAAATCTCTGAGTTCAAATCAGATCGGCCACATTCATGGGCATCTCCTCCACGATTGTATTGTAAAACCTCTCAATGTCCCTTAGCATCTTCTTGTCATCATCGGTGACGAAGTTGATTGCAACTCCTTTTCTGCCAAAACGGCCCCCGCGACCGATTCTGTGAAGGTAGTTTTCTCGGTTGGTGGGAAGGTCGTAGTTGATGACCAGGGAAACCTGCTGCACGTCGATCCCACGCGCCAGAAGATCAGTTGTGATCAACACTCTGCTGGATCCAGACCTGAACTCCCTCATGATGACGTCGCGCTCCTTCTGGTCCATATCGCCGTGCAGAGCGGAGATGGTGAAGTCTCTGGCGTGCATCTTGTCAGTCAGCCAGTCCACTTTTCTCCTGGTGTTGAGGAAGATGACGGCCTGAGTGATGGTCAGTGTTTCATACAGATCACACAGGGTGGACAGCTTCCACTTCTCTTGCTCGACGTTAATGTAGAACTGCTTGATACCCTCCAGCGTAAGCTCTTCCTTCCTCACCAAGATGCGAATGGGTTCTCGCATGAACTTCTTGGTCACTTCCAACACCTCTGCAGGCATGGTAGCGGACAACAGCACAACTTGAATATTTTTGCTCAGTTTCTGGAAGATCTCGTATATCTGATCTTTGAACCCGTGACTCAACATCTCATCGGCTTCATCCAGAACAAACATCTTGATATATTTTGGGCACAGGTGTCCTCTGGTCAGCATGTCAAACACACGTCCTGGTGTTCCCACCACTATGTGAGGAACCTCAGCCTGCAGCTTTTGTATTTCGGAACGGAGATTGGTCCCCCCAATACAGGCGTGGCAGACTGCCCCCATGTAGTCACCAATCGTCAGAATGACCTTTTGGATCTGTTGAGCCAGCTCTCTGGTGGGGGCCAACACGAGAGCTTGAGTCTCCTTCCGCTCAATGTCCAACTGCTGTAAGATGGAGATGGTAAATGTGGCCGTCTTGCCAGTGCCGGACTGTGCCTGAGCAATGATGTCATAGCCTTTGATGCAAGGAATGATTGCCCTTTGTTGAATGGCAGATGGCTTTTCAAAACCATACGCATAAATTCCCCTGAGAAGAGTCTCCTTCAGGCTCATATCATCAAAATTATCTGTAATGTCGGTCCAGTTGCCCTCGATGACAACATCAGACTCAGTTGCATCTGAGACCCCGTGGTCCTGATCTTTATAATCAGCAGAATCACAAGACATGTCTGTTCCCCGCTTTTGCATGCGACTAAAAGATCGCAGATGGCAATGCCAACTGGCTTAATGCAGTCGGGGTGCTTTCGTCCTTTGAGCATTTAAGCTAACGGTCCCCAACGGCCCACTCTCAGACGCTAGCCTTTACACTTTGATCACACGCTTTGATCATCATTTCGATAGATAGATAGATAGATACTTTAATAATCCCGAAGGAAATTGCACATATCCACTGCTCAGCCAAACACCAGGAAAAAAACAAAAACCAAACAGGACATACCACAAGACATACACTACACTAACAGACACATGTAGCATGAACAGGACATATACTAAACTATAACTAAAATATAAACAGTAACAAAAAAAAGGTAAATATAAACAGTATATAAACAGTATAATCCATTTAACCGCGTGCTGACCTCGCCACCTCCCCCCCGCTCCTTCTGAGAGAGTCATTGTACCCCCTGATGGCACGGGGCACGAAGGATCTACAATCTACAATCAATCAAATCAATCAATCAAATCAAATCAATCAAAATCTACAATCAAGCCATACCTATTTACTGATTAAAAAACGTTAACATTCATCCAGACGTTATTTATTTATTTATTTATCTGTTATTTTGCAGTTACCAATACCATACAATACCGTCATTTTAAAGCGTATTGATATTCTATCCTAATTTTAAGAGATACAAATACATTCACCGATGCAAAGGTTCTAATATTTTCCTGTTAAGAGGAATGTATTGTACATTTTAATTTATGTAAAGGCTTTGTGATTGTAGGGGAAGGATTCGCAAGAATTTTTCTTTGCATGTCAGCAGTCAGAACATTATCTACATGAACAAGACAAAAACAACATGAATTAAATCTCTGGCAAACAAACTGTGATGCTGAGTGAATGCAATTCAAAACAAGGAAGTAATAAAACAATAAAATAAACAAATATATCCAGTATTTTCCACACTATAAGACCCACTGAATTATAGGGCGCACCTTCAATGAATGGCCTATTCAAAAATATAAAGTATACAGTATAAGGCACACTGTCGGTTTTTGAGAAAATTAAAAGCTTCTGGGTGCGCCTTATAGGGCAGAAAATACTGTACTAAAAATGATAATTTAAATGTTAATAATTAAAGTAATAAAATAGAATAATTGCATTAAACCTTTGTTTTAGTTGTATTCTGGATTACCCCCAGACCCTTATGAGTAAACTGGATTCCTAACATTAGAATCCTCTCAAACTGGCCTGTTTATTTGGCATCAGTCTGTTGATAAGGACATGATGATTGATTCTGACATGTTTTATGTTGTGGCCTGCAGGAACAATCACCACATCAGTCAGTCTCTGACTAATAAACACTGTACTTCCACACTGAAATGATCAGGAGAACTCCTGCTAGCTGGACTGGGCACAGCCATTTGGTGAGGCGCCGTAGTCGAAGTCATTGACGTCAGTTTATTTGGTCAAATCCCAGGCCGCTCTTCTGGACAGAGCTCATTCTAAATGTAAAAGGAGCATGTCACCTCTCCAAACTCAACACTGCACTTCCTTGGCCACACAGCCAATCACGTGCCAGATTAAAAGTTGGAATGACAGTTCTGGGGCTGATGGAATTTCAGACGGACTGACAGACATCCCTTCCAAAAGAGTTTTGGGTTAGATTAGGTGTATACACGTTACAGCCATTGTTCCATCCCAAAGTCTGTCTGTGACGGTGCAGCAAATCTCTATTTCATCATGGAACAGGAATTCAGCCAGAACTTTGAACTATGGGTAATATGCCCAGGCTGAAGACATGTACGTGGCCAATATTCCATTGCAGTGAAGGCACCAATCGCCACAGACAAGAAATAAACCTTGTGTGACTGATGTTTAACAGTATAGACTGCAACTGCTGCTTCTATTGACGTGTAGAGGACACAGGAAGTCACATCGTCCATCAAACTGTGTGCATAACATTTGAAAATGATCTGTTCTGACTTAAAGTGATGAAGTTGAGGCAGACATTATTTATCTAACGTGCGAATAGTTCACAGCAGGTAATGCTTTTACTAACATTTATAACAGTCTTGATCGAGTACAATCAGTCTAGATCACCCCAAAACACAATATGGAATTCACTGGAGTTTCGCACATTCTTTGCGGGGGCCCTTCAGGTGCTTGTTTGTTCAGTGTGATTATTTTATCAGTTTAATGTAACTTTGCTGTTCATTCATCTCTTTTAGAGGTTGTGTTATTTCCACATCAGCACAAACTTGGTCTTTCCAGGTTTGGCAACATCTGTGTGTTTTCTAACTGAGAATCTATTCAGTGAGAAAACAGCGTCCAGAACTCCAGTGGATGTGTTTTCTTCCACCACTAGACTCTTCTTTAACCTTCTGCTCAGATCTCTGTCACTCTTGTCCGTTGTCGTGGCTTCAATCTCAGACTAAACGGATTCTTTTTGTGCCAACCACAAGAAGAAGTTCAAAGTCTGGTGCTGTTGTTCACAGAATGAATTATTTTTGGGTTGGTAACTAAGACCGTGTTTGAGCTGAAATAATGGCCTGCCTGTCTGTTCCCTCCATTAGTATCTTTTTGTTTTCTCCACCTCAGACCTGGAAAGGGTCGAGGTCTCGGTTTTGGTTCTGTGCCTCTACCATAGGGTCTCACTGCGAGGCTCTATTGTGTCCTCAGATTTCATAATTTCTCTCTTCCAGGGGGTCCAATGTGTCTTTCAACTATCAACAGTTCTGCCAAACCAAACACACACTATGTGAAAACCCAGTGCGAGTGCACTGCATGTTAACCATTCCATATCCGCCACTGGCTCTCATTGCATGTGTTATTTAACTTACTAACTTATAAACTTGATGGATGAGGAAAACTATTGATGACAACTATTTCCATGAGGCTTTTGTCGGTCAATATGGGAGGCTGCAGGAAAGCCAGTTTAAATAACAATTGACCAGAGTGCAGTAACTTTAAATGCTATGTTTTAAAAGTATGTTGTTTTATTCGTCTTCCCCCTGAACCCACAGCCCCCCCACACGTTAAACACAAACATTCACAAGGATGATGTTTCACTGACTGAAGGTCAGTCCTGTAAGAACAGAATGGCTGAGTTCTTTGTGCTGCTTTGAGCCACAGTTAACCTTGTGACGCTTACAGTCCAGGCCTCCATGCAAAGGCGCCTGATCTTTAGATTGTGAGCTTCAACACAGCGCCACTCAGACGACTCATATTTTAATGCATTGTTCTCTTATACATGTGTTTATTCTGCGAGACTATCCAACAAACGTATGGTTACATTCCGCAAAGTGACGATGTATTGTAATTGTCAGTGTTTGCGTGTTCATCTGTCCGTTCGTCCACCAAATGTCTTCACAACGGTTGCAGATAGAAATATGAAACAAAAAGCACATTAGTCAGGCAGCAAAGGGGATGAAAATGAGATGATGACCTTGACCTGGAAGCAGCTAGGTCAAGGTCAAATTTCAACTTTCGTACTCACCGCGGATTTTTGGAAGCCAGTCACATGATGCGGATTCTATTGGCTGACTGCATCACGTTCCGTGAGTCTCGGACTTCCGTGAGACATAAAAGTGTTTTAAACAGTCTATCAGAGAGTGGGAAAAGGTAATACAGATAGAAGGTGGTTTAATATCAGTTTGAATTACCGTAAATAATACAAAATAGTTTGTCGCTCTATCGCAGAATTCGTTAATTGCGTGTGGTTCCTGGAACGTATTAACCGCGAGGAACGACGACTCACTGTGTACCTTTTTAGATACACATGAAACCCGATGAGGTATAATCACTAAACAAAAAGCAACATTTTCATAAAGCCAATCCTTTAGGTTATTATATTTTTGTTGTTCATACCTTTATTTACGCAGTAGAACATATCTGTACTTCAGTCGAGATCTTTCCTGTGAAGGTAAGATCTTCAGATTGTTTCTTCAGATGGTGGGATATCTCAGATCACAAGCATTACAAATCCATAACTGTTCGATTAACATTCATTAGCATATTGCATTGCATTGTGGGCAAAATTTCATGAAATTGAAGTTAAACAAGAGTGTATTTGTATGTTTTGCTTTCACTTGTGATATATAAGCAGTACTCGCAAACACCAAGTTTTTTTTTTGTCTCTTTTCTAGAAATATGTGAAAATACGTTAGCATTTTGCTCCATTCATTCCCATTCATTCATTTTGAGTGTCTTCTACATTTCAGTGCAGAAAGTGACCAGAGTGCAGAAGCATTTTTTCTGTATTCACTCTACTCCATCCTTGCTATTCTTGCTTTTATACGATTTCTGTCACAGAGTGTAATTGTTCAGGAGATGATTTGTTTTTCCACCTGCCTGTCTTTTGTTTGGGGCCATCTCAGACCGTTGGTCAGGTGTGATGTGACAGAAGGAAGATTTCCAACTTGTTTTGTCCCTCCCACCTCGCCCCTCCCTTCCTTTTCTTCAGGCACCTCCCACGACTGGCGGCTGCGCTGTGACGCCGTGAACCTTTACTACACGTTGTTCGGTTTGACCCGACCGTCCTGCCTGCCGCTGCCAGAACTGGGCCTGGTGCTCAACCTGAAGGAGAAGAAAGCCGTCCTGAACCCGACGATCAAGCCTGAGCTGGGGGTCGGCGGCGTCATGGACACGCCCGCCAGCATCGGCGTCCACGGTGTGGGCATGAGCTACGCAGCTGTGAGTGCACTGAGCTCATTCGTGCCAGTGTGAACGCAAAATGCACTTTATAAACTATATATATAATCATTTCATGACAGATTGTGTTCACATTATGAACATTAACTCTGGCTTTTCTGCAAACCAACCGTTTCCAGTTCCACTGGTTTCTGTGCCACTGGTGATGTCATCAGCAGCTGCTAGGTGGTCTGTGCTCCCTAGTCTTTGATTTAGTTTTTTTCAGATGACACACACACACACACACACTAACCATATAAAAGTGGTGTCATCTGAGCTCACATCTATGTCATCATGTCATGCGCTGCCAGTGGTGTTTGGCTGCTCCTTGTTCCCATGACATCATTGGGCCCTAAATGACTTTAAAGAGCAGAATTATGGCTAGAAAAATCTCTCACTGCTTATTGGATCTGGATTCTCCTGACCTCCACATCACGATAAATTCTCTGAAAATTCTGAAAAGTCAATTGTAGTTCTATTATTGTTGTGTGTGTGCACCAGGTGGATGAGGAGCCGGATCCTATTTCGTTAGGAGTGTGTGGGGTTGGCCAGCCCCCCCAGGGCCTCAAGAGGAAGGCTGAGACTCCGCTGGGCTCTCCTCCAGAGCCGGGACAGGTCCTGCAGCCACCAGACGATGACGGAAGAGGCGCGCGCTTCAAGATCAGGGTAACCAACAAAAAAGTAGGCATTTTGAGGGCCCCCTCTGAGGGGACGGGCCCACAAGGGTCACAATCTCAGCAATCTCATCATTCACTGCGCATTCACACCACCAGCAGTTACATTTTTGTACAACAACAAGTTGACAGATCCATTTTTAATGTTAATACTTTTTATATAAATTTTAAAACAGATTTTAAAATCTGATTAGAGACTAACTTTATTGTTTATTTTCAAGAAATATGAGTTTCTGTTCTTTGGTCATTGTGGGTACATGGAACTATTAAATGGGATTTTTTTTTTTGCTTGCCATTCTGTTCCAGTTTTATTCAGATTAGTAAATCATCAATTGTGCAGCAGAAATCTTTAAGATTTCTTGTGGACTTTTATTGTTAACCTGTTAACTTGTCTTAAGTTGTTGTCCTGTTGTTTTCAGTTCAACACAATGGAGGATGAAGACATTGATATGGAGACAGTACATGACAGTCAGGCCTTCATCCACCATCATCTCAATCTGTTAGAGAGACCCTCCACACCAGGTGAGAACAGATGATGTAACCCAGTGAGGAAACCCAGCCTGGTGCTGAACCCCTCTGACCTCTGCCCTCTGCTTCCTGCAGGTAAAGAGCCCCCGTTAGTGGAACAGGCCATGCTCTCCATGCCCGCAACGCCGGTGCCGTCCTTCTCCAAAGAGACCGCCTCGCTGTCGGCTAAACACGGCAGCGATCACGGCCACCACCATCACCACCACCACCACGAGCACAAGAAGAAAAAGAAGAAGCACAAGCACAAACACAAGCACAAGCACAAGCATGACAGCAAGGACAAGGACAAGGACCGCGAGAGGGACGGCGCCCCCCTGTACAGCAACAGCCCAGCCAGCGGCAGGTCGCTGCGCTCGCCGTCCGTGTCCGATTGACACAGGGAGGACAGGAAGTCCAGCCCGCTTAGATGATCTGCATATTCATGACTCAGTAGTATTATCACCCAGAAAGACGCGGGGGGGGGGCCAAAGTCCTCTAGTCCACCCATAAAGGGCAGCATTGAGATAGGAAGAGAGGAATTCTGTTAATGTCATTAGTGTAAACCATCCAGAGGTGTCTCCACTGCTCACACACACACACACACACACACACACACAAGCTGTCTGAGGCATGCCACCACATACCCCTCTGTCCACAAACAGGCCAGCAGTCAGCCAGCCTGGCAGCCCCTCCCTCGGTGCAGACACCACTCTGGTGTGCCCCATCCTCACAGCGGGCAGCTTCTGAGGGGCAGTTCTGTTTGGACTGAACCACTGCTGTCGTGAACGTGGTGTAAATGATCTTTTTCCTGGTGAACCGGAGCGTTTCTTTGCGCCGTACGATTGAAATGTTTGTTTTTTAGTCCCGTCTGTCTCCAAACTGTCACCATTGATTAAAGATGCTTTTGTATTCATGACTGTTTTCACTGGACTGAATCCAGCTTAACAAAGACCAGGTTTACTCTGGCACTGTTTCCTCTGCTTGATTGGGTGGTTTTAAACGGGGAAAAGTCCATGAAAATACATATTTTCTGTTTCTATAACCACAGAGGTGTCAGAAATGTGACTCCGTGTGGCACAGAAAGGGTTCTCACGTTCATCTGGTCTCACTTAAATAATATAAGTCTCAACATTCATATCAAGAACCTGGACGCTGGTTGAAGTGCGTCGTTCCTTTTGTGAAATGGTTTTAAAGTGGGACGACAAGTTAATGCAAATTAAGAACTGTCTTTTATATTGTAATTTTAGTTCGATTCCACCTGCAGCATTCCTGTACTGGTTCTATCCTCTCCCCCCACCTCCAGGAGCTTCAGCTCAGCTGAATTGGACGCGTTAAAGTGTCTGCAGGTATCAGTGTGAGTGCTTGTTTTTCCTTGTGTGGCCCTGCGATGAGCTGGCAACTCATCTGGGGTGTACCCTCCCTCTCGTCTGTAGCCAGCTGGGATCAGCTCCAGTATAACCAGTGACCTGCGTTTGGAAAAAACCAGATGAATGAATGAAAACAGGATTTATTACAATTCAGGATAAGAATGTACAGATGTTGGACAGGGAAGACAGATCTCTGAGACTATCTCTGAACTGGGGGTGCGGGAGGGGGGTGTCTGGGACATCATGTTTTACCTTTTTACAATCAGGTATTTTCAAAACTTCCTATAATATGGGCTCATATCTCTGGCATTGACACGTTTAATAGATTTAATAGTTTTCACTTTGAGGTTCCACATCTGATCAGATGTGTCGTCTGTAGCCCCCCCGTCCCGCCCCTACTCTAGTCCATCTTCCATCTATCCTCCTCCCACACTCCGCCAATAAGAACCGGTTCCGCGCCTCGGTGTCCCCGCCCCCTCGATCCTCCTCCGGTGGTCCTTCGGTTTGGGACTCAGCATCTCTCTCTGTCCGACCTACAGCACAGGAGCCCCCCAGGAACATGTTGCTGCGTGAACCGGTACGGTAAGAGTCCCGGGCTGCGTAACCGGAGGGCGCGCCAACGCGCCGCTGTGCGCAATTACGCATTGAACCGCTAGATTTGGTGTAGAACAGCAGGACGCGTGAAGATATTTATTCAGTCCTAGAATTCATCTGGATGAAGCCATCAGTGCTCACTCACACATGTGATCAGAACTACAATTTAAAGGTCCATCCACTGTTAGCCTCGTTTACTGGACTAGAAACCTTACGGTCGTGTGGGTCCTCATGTGTTTAACGTCCTGCTCCTCACGCACTCAGGGTCTGGATGATAACATGTTAGTGTTCGGACCAGGTAGCTGACCCCGTCCGTTAGATGGGTGATCAGGTGAGATCTGATGCCTCTGCAGAGTTAATGATCATTTCTCTGTCTGTTAGTAAAACTTGTGATTCACATCTTGTGTCCGGAAGTCTGAGGACCGGAGAGTTTGTCCAATCCTCACAGGCCAAAACGAAAGCACGTTTTTTTTGTTTGTTGGTTTTTGTTGTTGTTTTTTATTCCCCACCTCGTCCCTCCTTCCGTCCTGCTACTAGACATTTTTGGATGTAGACTTTTCTGTCATTTCCATTAATTGGACGATTCGTCTCTCCAGCGGAGGGTGAGGGTTTGGTGATAGAACCGGACCGATGGCTGTGCGGACGCGGGTGGTCCCGGTGCGCTTTGACGCACCGGTCCTGTGGACAAAGCGTACATCTGTCCTGCACCTTCAGATTCCAATGAAGAAAGAAGGATCAGCTGTTTGTGTTCTCATGTAACAAACTTTAGGTGATAATAGTTTGTCTGTATAAACCTTCAGGGACCGATTAAAATGGCTACACACATTACCTAATCGGGTCACAAAAGGGTCGTCTTATGAAAGTGTAAAAAAAAATGTAATACAGAAATATTTTTTTCTTTCAATGCATCAAATCTTTTCCATTACTTCAGCCCGATCCATAATTATAAAATTGAAAGAAAATTAGTGGCAAAATTTAATATATTTATGACTGATTTATTGGGAGAGAAACACATAAAGCGACAAAAATGACGCTTATGGGCCCAAACAGTTCCCAAAGGGTTAAATATGACAAAAGTAAAACCACCAGGATTAGAAGAAATGTTACATTACACATAAATACCCTATTAGAATATAAAGAACCAACTGTTTCTGATGAATAAACCTCCTGACTGGTTGCTGTTGTTGTTGTCCCAGCTGGTTTGGATCCTGTGGGTCCTGTGTGGGACTGAAGTGTGTGTGGGGTTCGTCTACGATCGGCCCAAACGCTCCGGGGAGGACGGGACTTCATCTCGGACAGAGTGTGAGTACGCTGGTTATCTGTGACCTGCTTGACCTTGAACTTGAAAATATTGAAGCTCAGGGTCAAGGTTCGTGAAGTCAATTCAAGCTCAGCTGAAGAACATTTGCGAATCCATCATCTGAACAAGGTGCTTTTACCCAGGCATTCATCAAGTATTGCTTTGTGTGATAGCGTGGCGGGAACATTCCCCTGTCACACAAACAAACAAACAAAACCATCTTCTGGTTCCTCACAAATTCAACATGTCTGAACTGAACAGTTTTATTCTGCACAAACAAAAAGCAGGGACTTTAAAAACTCTGAAACATATGCAGGATTTTCTGTTAATAACCTAGTTTATCGCATTTTTACGTTTCCCATACAGCTCCTGCTTACAGTTATTCTCACTATTCATTACTATATTATAGATAAATATCGATCTTCAACTTATTTTCTTAAGAAAGACATGTCAGTCATCATCGTCTTACCTTTTGTGCAAAAATATCACCAAAAATTATGATTAAAAGTGATTATTTACAGCTTGACTTCACCAGACAGGTGGTGCGTGTTGTTCTGCTGCAGAGTGAATGAGAGCAGTGAAACAAATCTTTGTAAAATAAAAAAATCACACACTTTCATTGAGCTGACAGCTAGTGGGAGCGTTGGAGTGGGTTTTGGAGCTGTGTGGATGTATTTTGGCCGTTAGCAGAGGACGTGCCTTCAGCTGCGCCGCTGGTCCAAGACACACGCTGCAAACAGCTTCAGAGGTTGTTTTATTCCTGTGTAAATCCTGAAGCTCATATGAGCTTCAGGTGTAATCAGTCACCCCAATGTCAACCAGAGGGACGCACGTCCCCCCCCCAGCTGTGTCCCACATCCGTCCTCCAGGAAGCACCGACACGCAAGTAGAGAAGCAGCTTTCTTTCTTCACTTGGTTGCTTTCTATATGAAGTGTCAGTCAGGGCATGTGGAATGAACGAGCAGCAGAATGTGTGTGTGTGTGGGGGGGGGGGTGTATTACAACGGGCCATTGTGACCCTACTGGTGCGTGATTGGGCAGTCTGACTGTTTTTTTTTTTTTTTTTGGAGTGAGGGAGCTGCTCTACCTTGAGTCAACATGAGGAACACACTGTAGTTCAAACCTCCAGGTTGTCATGGCAACGGCCACAGCTACATTCCCCTCCTTCGTTTCTTTGCTGTTTATTTTGCTGAAGTTTTGCATGAGGAGAATTGACAGAAATGTGTTTGTGCACAACAGGAGTGTGGATGTACTCACTTTCATTTCTTTAATACTTCAGGATGATCAGTCAAGTATTTTATGTGTAATTGACTAGAAATATTCCAAAAGCCCAATTTTACAATGTTTTTATTCAGATCCATTTGATCATTGAATGGAATCAACCTTCCCATATTTCCACCGGTCCTACCAATTATGACGGGAACCTATGTTGTGTCTTATGTGTAATAAATGAACATTTTATATAAACCAAAGCATACCTTCCAGAAAGTTAAGCATCCCGGATTCACCCCTTCCTTTGACCCACTTAATATGTGATGTAATGATGTCATACAAAAGTCATTAAACCAGATCAGGAGCCATGGATTCTGGGCTTCAGGGACAGAGATGATTTAGTCATCCATCTAAAGAGACTGAGGAAGTGTTTTGACTCCATGTGCTAAAATACCCAAAAAAGGTTCTGTGATGATTAAGTACGGTGGTGGGTAAAGAGGCTGATGACCATGTCTGTATGCTGAATGGTGGATAATGAGGCCAGGGTTAGGGTTAGGAAGTAAGGGGTTAGGCTTTAGGTTTAGAGATTGTGACTTAGGGGTTAGGAGTTAGGGTCAGTAATAAAGTTCTTCTTCTTTTCCTTTTGGCTTTTCCCTTCAGGGGTCGCCACAGCGAATCAATCTCTCACACCAACTACCTTCATGTCCTCTTTCACTACATCCATAAACCTCTTTGGTCTTCCTCTAGGCCTCCTGCCTGGCAGTTCAAAACTCAGCATCCTTCTACCAATATATTCACTATCTCCCCTCTGGACATGTAAAAACCATCTCAGTCTGGCCTCTGACTTTATCTCCAAAACCTCTAACATGTGCTTTCCCTCTGATGTACTCATTCTTGATCCTATCCTTCCTGGTAACTCCCAAAGAGAACCTCAGCATCTTCATCTCTGCTACCTCCAGCTCTGTCTCCTGTCTTTTCCTCAGTGACACTGTCTCTAGACCAAACAACAATCACTGGTCTCACCACAGTTTTGTACACCTTTCCTTTCATTTTAGCTGAAACTCTTCTATCACACATCACACCTGACACTTTCCTCCACCTGTTCCATCCTGCCTGTACACGCTTCTTCACCTCTTTTCCCCACTCTCCATTGCTCTGGACTGTTGACCCTAAGTACTTCAAATCCTCCACCGTCTTGATCTCTTCTCCCTGTAACCTCACTCTTCCACTTTGGTCCCTCTCAGTCACACACATGTACTCTGTCTTACTGCGGCTAACCTTCATCCCTCTCCTTTCCAGGACAAACCTCCATCTCTAGCTTCTCCTCCACCTCTTCCCTGCTCTCACTGCAGATCACAATGTCATCTGCAAGCATCATAGTCCATGGAGATTCCTGTCTAACCTCGTCTGTCAGCCTGTCCATCACCATAGCGAACAAGAAGGGGCTCAGAGCTGATCCCTGATGCAGTCCCACCTCCACCTTGAACTCCTCTGTCACACCTACAGCACACCTCACCACTGTGTTACAGTCCTCATACATGTCCTGCACCGCTCTAACATACTTCTCTGACACTCCAGACTTCCTCATACAATACCACAGTTCCTCTCTGGGCACCCTGTCATAAGCTTTCTCCAGATCTACAAAAACACAATGCAGCTCCCTCTGGCCTTCTCTGTACTTCTCTATCAACATCCTCAAAACAATACTGCATCTGTAGTACTCTTTATTGGCCTGAAACCATACTGCTGCTTCACAAATGCTCACTTCTGCCCTTAGTCTAGCTTCCACTACTCTTTCCCATAACTTCATTGTATGGCTCATCAGCTTTATTCCTCTGTAGTTGCCACAACTCTGCACATCTCCCTTGTTCTTAAAAATGGGCACCAGCACACTTCTCCTCCATTCCTCAGGCATCTTCTCACTATCTAAGATCCTGTTGAACAACCCAGTCAGAAACTCTACTGCCACCTCTCCTAGACACTTCCAAACCTCTACAGGTATATCATCAGGGCCGACTGCCTTTCCACTTTTCATCCTCTTCAGTGCTCTCCTCACTTCATCCTGACTAATCTTTGCTACATCCTGGTCCACAACAGTCACCTCTTCTAGTCTTGGTTCTCTCTCATTTTCCACGTTCATCAACTCTTCAAAGTACTCTTTCCATCTTCCCATCACACTGCTGGCACCTGTCAATAGACTTCCATCCCTATCCTTAATCACCCTAACCTGCTGCACGTCCTTCCCATCTCTGTCTCTCTGTCTTGCCAACCGGTATAGATCAGTCTCTCCCTCCTTACTGTCCAACCGAGCATACAAGTCATCATAAGCTTCTTGTTTGGCCTTTGCTACCTCTACCTTCACCTTACGCTGCATCTCCCTGTACTCCTGTCTACTCTCCTCAGTCCTCTCAGTGTCCTACTTCTTCTTAGCTAACCTCTTTCTCTGTATACACACCTGTATCTCCTCATTCCACCACCAAGTCTCCTTATCTACTTTCCTTCCAGATGACACAACAAGTACTCTCCTACCTGTCTCCCTGATCACATTAGCTGTAGTTGTCCAGTCATCTGGAAGCACCTCCTGACCACCCAGAGCCCGTCTTAACTCCTTCCTAAAGGTCATGCAATACCCTTCCTTTTTTAGCTTCCACCATTTCGTCCTCTGCTCTGCCTTTGCCCTCTTCATCTTCCTCACCACCAGAGTCATCCTACACACCACCATCCTATGCTGTTTGGCTACACTCTCGCCTACCACTACTTTGCAGTCACTGATCTCTTTCAGGTTACATCGTCTACACAAGATGTAGTCTACCTGTGTGCTCCTACCACCACTCTTATAGGTCACCCTATGTTCCTGCCTCTTCTGGAAGAAAGTATTCACTACAGCCATTTCCATCCTTTTTGCAAAGTCAACTACCATCTGTCCTTCTGCGTTCCTCTCCTGGATACCAAATCTGCCCATCACTTCCTCATCACCTCTGTTACCTGCACCAACATGTCCATTGAAGTCTGCACCAATGACAACTCTCTCTCTTCTAGGTATGCTCTGCATCACTTCATCAAAGTCCAACCAGAATTTCTCCTTCTCCTCCAGCTCACATCCTACCTGTGGAGCATACCCACTAAAAAACATTGAACATCACACCTTCTATTTCTAGCTTCAGACTCATCACTCTATCCGACACTCTTTTTACCTCCAGGACATTCCTAACAAACTCCTCCTTCAAGATAACTCCTACTCCATTTCTCTTCCCATCTACACCATGATAGAACAACTTGAACCCTGCTCCTAAACTTCTAGCCTTGCTACCTTTCCACCTGGTCTCCTGGACACACAGTATGTCTACCTTCCTCCTCTGCATCATGTCGACCAACTCTCTACCTTTTCCTGTCATAGTTCCAACATTAAACGTCCCTACTCTTTGTCCTATAGTCTTGGTGCTCCTCTTCTCTTTCTTCGTGCGAACGCACTTTCCTCCTCTCCTTCTTCAACCAACAGTAATCCAATTTCCACCGGCGCCCTGTCGGTCAACAGAGCCGATGGCGGTCGTTGTTAACCCGGGCCTCGACCGATCCGGTATGGAAGTCATAGGTTTGATTCGCATCTTTGATTTGGCAAAAGTTTTACGCCGGATGCCCTTCCTGACGCAACCCTCTGTATTTATCCGGGCTTGGGACCGGCACAATAAGACACTGGCTTGTGCCCTCTTGCGGCTACATTAGGCAAATTTATTATGCTATCAGCTGTAATTACATTATTGGCTTTGGGTCAAGATCTACCCATTAGTTTTTTTACTGAGCCCCCAGTTTTGTAACACTTCCTGCTTTTGTTTCTTATTATTGTTATTTTTCATTTGCAAAGAACATTAGGTGCAATCTGGTGTCTTTACAGTTTCAGAATCCTTAACTGGTGGTCAAAGATGACTAGTTTCAGTCGATGAAATCCTTGATTAAGATTTGCATTAACGGAAAAATGTGTAGACGGTTAACTTTCTTATAGCCTGAAAAAATGCCTGTTTGTAGCCCAGCAGCAGTGAGGGAGGGGCTGCTGTGACTCTCTGCAGCATGCCAACTAACACACACACACACACACACACACACACACACACACACACACACACACACACACATACACACTCAAATATGTCCACACAGGAGCACACTAATGCGTGATGAAAAGCTCCCGTTGACATCCTCTGGGTTTCTCTCTCTGAGGTGTTTTTTCCCAGGTGGGCGGACAAGGACCGTGTTGTTCAACCCCCATTAGACGGGTCGGCCTGTCTCATGCTCACATCTTCAACAGCAGACAGGTCGGCCTGTCTCGTGCTTACATCTTCATTCGTTCATTCATTCTTTCATCGTCAACTACCCGTTTCATCCGCTGTCGCGGGGCCCTGGAGCCTATCAGAACTGACCAGAGGCATGAGGCAGGATACACTCCAGACACAACGCCAGTGCACTGCGGAGCCACACGTAAACAGACAAACATGCATGCACACACTCAGACCTATGGGTAATTTGGTATTACCAGTTCACCTAAACTGCATGTTTCTAGAGGTGGGAGGAAGCCGGTGAACCCGGAGAGAACCCACACAGACACGGGGAGAACATGCAAAGTCCACACAGACTCTCTCTCTCTTTTCCTAACCTGTGACACAGTGTCTGGTGTTCGGACAGAAGGCAGAGCAGAATACGTTAACATGACTGTGCATTCCTTAAACCTGAGTCTCCATGTGTTTGGCCCTCAGCTCGCTCTGCGTCTCACTACGTGCCGACGTCGGGCTCCTGCAGGAACCGCTGCTTCGAGCTGGTGGAACCCCAGCCTCCAAACTGTCGCTGTGACAACCTGTGTAAGACCTACAATGGCTGCTGCTCAGACTTCGACCACCTGTGTCTGCGGACAGGTACGCCGTCCTCCTCCCCTCCCTTCTGTCTGTCTTGATATTGTCTCTGGAATAATCAAGCTGACAGAATTAAAATGAGACTCAGGACACACACAACTCGGGTCGTGGTGTTTTCATGTTTGTCATTTAAACTTATGGGAATTGGGGTTTAGAAACATCCTTGCTGCAGTGAGTAGTGTTGTCGCCTAACAGCAAGGAGGTTACAATTTTGACTCCAACACGTTCCTCCCCCCTCCAGAAACATGAGGCTAAGGTGAACTGGCCACACCAAGGGTGTGAGGGTTTTTTGTCTCTTGTGTGACCCTGTGATGAAGTGGCTTCTCAAGAATCACTGTCATCTCATCTATGAGAAAGGACGTATTTATTTATTTATTTATTATTTTAATATTATTTAGAATAATTTATAATAATAATAATTTATTTTTTATTATTAGTAGTAGTACTTATACTAGTATTATTATTACTACCATATTATTATTATTAATTTTTATTATTATTATTATTATTATTATTATTATTATTATTATTATTATTATTATTATTATCATTATTATTATTATTATTGTTATTATTATTGTAGTCTGTTCTGTTTGTTTTCATGTGTTTGCTGGTCTTGACAGTGTCAAATTCTTCATCACACTACAACCGTCATCTGGTGGTCTCAATTTGAGAGTTTGGGCAAATTCGTGGTGTCAGTGTTCATCCCTGTCTGTAGAATGTTGTGTGATAAATAAATCACTTTTCATCCATCAGAGCTCATGGTTTCAGCACACACAGTGAGGTCTGCATTCCCTGCTGGTTTTCCAGGTTTGAATTGTCATTCCTGTGTTTCCACACACAGGCGGCGGTTACGAGTGCAGCAAAGATCGGTGTGGGGAGACCCGGAGTGATCATCATGCCTGCCACTGCTCTGATGACTGTCTGGCCAAAGGAGACTGCTGCACCAACTACAAAACTCTGTGTAAAGGTTTGCAGATTGAACTGGTCCATTTCTGCCTCAAGATCTTATTGACATCTTGTGTCTTCAGCCTCGCTTCAACTGTCACTTAAATTATGAAGTGATGCTCAAAAGCTTAAGGGAAATAAATAATTTATTGTCACATTAAGCCATTGTTTTCTGGCCAAGAAAAGGAAAATTTCTTTTCTTTTAATGTTTTTTTTTTACTTTAAAATGAAAAATCAAGTCACTCCATGTTTTTCACTATCTGAAAAAAAATACAATTGCCAAAAGATTAATCTAATTTCTGAAATGCCATGAATGAGAAACATTTTTCTGATGTTTTTTTGCATTTGAAATGAATGAACCCCAAGTATAACTGAAATTAATGCCAGAACAACGTAATATCTAGACGTCTGCCGAAGTCTGGAGTTAAAATGAGAAAACTGTGCTTCCAGCAAGGGGGAGTGGCCTGCTGAATGTGCAGCAACACGTTAAACACAGTTAACTACCTAACATGTGTGACTGACTGTCTCTGCTGTCAGTCTCACTGATTCCACCTCTTCCACAGAGGCTAAGGGAACAGCTGTGATCTATCAGTTCAAACTTTCAGTTTGTGTTGTTCCTTCATTATTCCCTCACTGTGTCCTCTGATCCTGCAGGAGACACACCCTGGCTGCAGGAGGAGTGTGAGGAGATCAAGACGGCTGAATGTCCTGCTGGGTTTGTCCACATATGAGACAGAAAGACTTATTGTCTTATTGTCTTTCTAGAGAAAGCCTTTATGTAAGTATGCCTGTCTGTGTGCGTGTGTGTGTGTGCAGGTTTGTGCGCCCACCACTCATCATTCTATCTGTGGATGGATTTCGAGCTTCTTATGTGAAGAGAGGGAATACCGTCATTCCCAACATCGAGAAGCTGAGTAAGTGTCTGAAGAACGTTTGTCCTCGTGTTCTGTCTTCGTGTTCTGTCCTCGTGTTCGGACCTCGTGTTATGTCCTCACGTTCGGGCCCCATGTTTGGTCCTCGTGTTTGGTCCTCACCCAGAAGGGAGACTCCGGATGTGGTGGTTTATTCTCAGGAGGAGTACCCTAACATACACATTTTCATCACACGTGTGTCTGTTCCTCTGCTTTCAGGAACATGTGGAACCCACGCTCCATACATGCGGCCTGTTTACCCCACCAAAACGTTCCCCAACCTCTACTCACTGGCTACGGTATGGTGTAGTTACTTCATGGTGAATGAATTATCCGATCATTTCACTTGTTGTCATGGTGATATTAAGAAACAACAACTGCAAGTTTACAATGGTCAGCCTCTGTTCTGTCTACTTAGTAATGCTCGTCTTCTGTCACCCTATTTAACTCGTTATAACAAACCAGGGAGAATTCAGCACAGTTTTTGTGAAGAGTTCTGTAAACATGTACGGGCCCCTGCACACTAGCACACAAACAAGACGGCCTGTAAGCATGCAAATAGGCAGAGGATGATTTTAGAGTGTCAGGCAACTACTTTGTGTGGTGCGCCAAACAGCAAGTTGTTGGGGGATGGTGCCTTCCTCAAGGGCACTTCGGCAGTGTTCCAGAGATGAACCGACAACCCTCCAACTGCCAGTTCAGTACTAAATGAACTTAACAACTGGCAAATTGTCCAGGGTGAACCATGTCTCCACCCACTGGGATCCATAATCCATTAGACTCATTACAGTTCCAGTCAACTGAACTAGTGTAGTGACATTAGTAGGCATAGCTAGGATGTGATTTGTAAAAAAAAACCCAAAACAAAACTGACGGGTGGGGAAATTTACAAAACAAAATAAAAAAATAAAATGAAAAACTAAGCAATCAACAGGGCTAACTCTTTTTCAGGTTAATCAGACCCTATGAGCCTAAATTCTGAACAGTTTAACATTCATATTTAACTGAAACTTAAAAAGACAAAAAACATTTAATTTTCTGTGCTGGCCACTATGTGGAAGGTGAAGATGATGACGTCCTAATTAGGCTTCAGGACTGTGGATAAGGTCCGATCACACCAACATAGCAAGAGGACTTAGCTTAATGCCAATCGTCTGTAAAAGGTAGATTCAGATGTCAAGTCATGTTAAAATGACTCATCACATCTCAGACTCAGTGAACAGTTTGCTCTGATGTCAGACTTTATGTGGTCTTTTCTTCTTTCCTGCTGGCGTCATCTGCACCGTTTCCTCCTTCTTTTGTCCACATTTCTGTGAACTTCTGAGCAGGAAACGAACCCACGGTGTATATATGTTCATGGAGATGTTTATGTTCCACCAACATGGAGACTGAAGACAATTCAGGACAATTCAGGTTAGGATGAAAGTTAGAGCAGCAATGTAGACTACCTGTCAGAAAACTCTGTCACTACCTGCTGTTAGTGCATATTTTATTAATTATTAATGGGGTTGTCCACCTGTAGGAGACAAATGATGTATTGGGTCTCCTGGAGATATTTGGTGCTCAGGTATAGGTAGGAACCAATGTTGGCCGAGTTAGGTTTCTCCCCAGAAGATTTTTGACCGCTTAACATTGAACTCTGTTTTGCTATTTGATGTTAGCTATTGGTGGAGTTAACTGAGACTTAATGAAATAAAACAGAGTAATCAAACATAAAGGGGCGTGTCTGACTTTTGATGACCAAGAAGTGACATCAGCTCGTCATTCACATCAATATGGTGGAATACCTCAGTGAATTAAAGCTTGGTTTAGCCTCTTCACCCCAAGGAGAAAATTCAATCAATGGAGATAAAGATGTGGGGATGATGCCCTCAATCCCTCAGAAGATAGCACTCTGGGTATAGCATAGTGGTCTGCATTCAGAAACTGTTTCAAAGAAATGAAATGAAAGAGAAAGGACATACCTCCTTCCACAATAAAGTAGAATTAACTAAATATTCATAAATTCACAAAGTAGTAAAACTGTCTAGTCCAGCACTAAAAAGAATGCACAGAGAAAAGAAATGTAGCATAGTGTTGCAGTAATTAGCGCTGTAACCTCACAGCAAGAAGGATTGAAGGTCTCAAGTTCAAATCCAACCGCGGGCCTTTCTGTGTGGAGTTTGTATGTTTTCCCTGTGTCTACGTGGGTTCTCTCCAGTTTTCTCTCAACCACCACTAAATTGACTGTAGGTGTGAATGAGGCTGAGAGTGGATCTGCTGTTTTTCAATATGGGATATAAGAAGGTCGTCATCATAAAGGAGAATTGTTTCTCAAATGACGTACCTGGATAAATAAAGGTTAAATTAAAAAAAATCAAGTGATTAAATTACAATCCTGTATTATGTTCTAATCTCAGTGGGTTCTCTCTCAGGATCTCTACCCAGAGTCTGTATTATGTTCTAATCGAGGGTTCTCTCTCAGGGTCTCTACCCAGAGTCTGTATTATGTTCTAATCGAGGGTTCTCTCTCAGGATCTCTACCCAGAGTCTGTATTATGTTCTAATCGAGGGTTCTCTCTCAGGGTCTCTACCCAGAGTCTCATGGTATCATTGGTAACTCCATGTATGATCCAGTGTTCGAAGCCACCTTCACCCTAAGGAGCAGAGAGAAACTCAACCATCGCTGGTGGGGAGGACAACCAGTAAGCACTGACTCTATTCTACCCTACCCTGCCCTACCCTACTCTACTCTACCCTACCCTACCTTACCCTGCCCTACCCTACTCTACTCTACTCTACCCTACTCTAGTCTACCCTACCCTACTCTACTCTGCTCTACCCTACCCTACTCTTCTGTAACACCCGTTCAGAATTTAGAGAGTTAAAGTCTGAGAACTTACTGGATGTTGGCCCAATGCGGAGGTTCGACTACTGGAGCAGGAGGTGTAATAAATGAGACAACTCAGTCAGTTTGGGTAGATGACATGTATTAAAACTTAATAAACTTAAACGGTCATCTATGCCAATAATTCAGAACAACATACAAAATAACATTTCATAATGAAAGAAAATGGGCCCGAAAATCAATAAAATAATAAACAAAACACACATAAACATACCCCAGGGTTCTGTATCTCAGTCTTTCAGGAATTGTCCATCCAAAGAAAATCGATAAATCCTTAAATCAATCAGTTCCGAATCAGCTCCTGGGACAGTGGCTCGCCATCTTTGGATTGGGCACTACGTTAATCTGGAATCCGAAATGGCGACGGTGTGGCAACAGCATCAATCAACGGTCTCCGTGGATTCCCGTGATGGAAAACAGTTCAGAAAACGGTTCAGAAAAATCCAAGTCTTGATAAGCCCACAAAACTTGTCCAAAGTTCCTCTCTTTCTTCAATATTCCTGCGTGGTGCACGGGAACATCTTTTTCTCTATTTTCCGTCCTTCTTATCCTCCTCTCCGCCGTCTCTCTCCTCACTCTTTTTTGCTGTCTCCCTTCTCCTCCTTTCGCGCGCTCTCTCGGCGGAAGTCACCTGCGCCGCTTTCGCGTGCCTTTTCAAAATAAAAGTCATTGACTTCCTTTTTCACAATAATATTGCTAAACGCAATTCTAATACTTTACTGAATGAAATACTACTTTCAATAATAGATCACCACTTAATACAGTAACCCTTCATACTGACAGGGTTACACTACTCTACCCTACCCTACTGTACTCTACCCTACCCTACCCTACTCTCGTCTACTCTACTCCACTCTGCTCTACCCTACCCTACTCTACCCTACCCTACCCTACTCTGCCCTACCCTACCCTACTCCGCTCTACCCTACCCTACTCTTCTGTACTCTACTCTACCCTACCCCACCCTACTCTACTCTGCTCTACCCTACTCTACTGTACTCTACTCTACTCTACTCTACTCTACTCTACCCTACCCTACCCTACCCTACTCTACCCTACCCTACCCTACTCTACTCTACCCTACCCCTACTCTACCCTACCCTACCCTACTCTACTGTACTCTATTCTTTTTGTTGTACTCTTTCTTTGTAATCTTTGATCATGTATATTAGAATCAGATAGTCAAACCAAATTTGATGTGTATTATTGTCCAGATTCTGATTTTGAGTTTTGTGAATTTAACTGATTTACAAACTTCTGCTGCAATTTCATTTGTTGTTCAAATGAACACAGAATAAAAACAAGTAATGCTGAGGAGTGTATTTTAACTAGAAATTACCATTTCTTTTCAAGAGTTGGCAAAAGCCAACAAAAAGAAAACTTGCTTGTGTGTCAGATGGAATAGCCTAACAAAAGCAGGTACACACACACACACACACACACACACACACACACACACACACACACACTCACGCACACACGCACACACGCACACACACACACACACACACAAAATGAGATCCTTCTTAGGTTTCTCTAACACACTCATTCATTCTTCTAGACTGATAAATGAGATTATACTGTTTATCTCCTAGATCTGGATCACAGCACTCAAACAGGGAGTGAAAGCTGCTACCTTCTTCTGGCCTGTGTAAGTTTTTATTTCTGACTTTCATTCAGATCTATTTCCCTGAATACATTTCACAGCCTCATCTCTAAAAGTCAATGTCATAAATTCTTTATAGACAGTCAGTAAACGCTTGAGACAGACAAAGCCCATGATGTTTACAGGGGAATAGTGTCCCTGTCCTCGATATATGACTTCAGTTTCTTGACAGTCAGAGATGTCTGTTGTTGATTTGCTGTGTGTGGCACACATCCTGAACATGGGATAATACTGGACTGCAGATGGAGTAGTCCAGTACCCTAGTCTGGTCCACTACCTGACTCTTTTTCTCTGAAGCAAATAAATACAAATAAATCTTTTGTGTTTTGGCCTGAGACCATATCGTGTTGTACAGACCAACAGTAGGATTTTAAAGTCTAACATAAACTGTCTGTTGATCTGAGGGTCATACTGACGTTCCCTGCTTTGCTGGTCTTAAGACTTCTTATAGAACCATCCCAATGAGCTGCTGTTAGGACTGCTTTTAGTGAGACCTGCAAATGCACCATTACAACAATCTGACCTGCTTAAATAAATGCATGCACCAGTTCATTACAATCAACACAATTACACAATTACTTTTTTGTTTTTTGTCTGTTTAGTTGTAGAAAGTTGTGTCACATCTATTCTCTGATTCTATCTCAGCATTTGTTCAGTAAATGTAAAGATTGTAGTAAGACATAACACATGCATTTACATCATGGGCAGTAGCCTGACTTTATAACAAAAATGCAAAACCATTTTATCCACTTCAACAAAGAACAGATACTTCAAACACCTGCTTCAGTCACAATAAAATATGTGATAAATGACAAAAGTCTGGAAAGAAAGTCCTCTTTTTACTAAAGACACATTTTTGAGGGACTATCATTGATGAGGGCTTAGTTGTTATTTTTTACAAACATTTATGCAACATTTACCGTAACTGTCTTCACAATTAAACCTTTTCTTCATTTACTACATGCTTCAGGAAGCTCAGATGGCACTAATACAAATAACCACTAACAGTAGTCAATGTCTCATGAGCATCACAGAAGACTCCCCATCTCCTCACCATCTCCTCACCTTCTCCCCACCTTCTCCTCACCTTCACCCCATATTCTCCCCACCTTCTCCTCACCTTTACCTCGCCTTCTCCCCACCATCTCCCCACCTTCCCCCCACCATCTCCACACCTTCTCCCCATCATCTCCCCACCATCTCCACACCTTCTCCCCACCATCTCCCCACCTTCTCCCCACCTTCTCCTCACCTTTACCTCACCTTCTCCCTACCACCTCCCCACCTTCTGCCCAACACCTCCCCACCTTCTCCTCACCTTGTCCTGACTTTCTCCCCACCTTCTCCCCACCGAAACCATGTCTGATGCAGTCAGGACATGTAAACTGTTTCCTGCAGTTTGAAATAATTTGTTCGTATTACCAAATATGTGAATCACAGATTACAAACAGTTCTGTCAGGGAGGCAGACGTAGCTTGTTTGCTTTAGTGAATGCTCTGTTTGTTGTAATTTATCCACACTGGCACATTGGACCATCACATTCCTGAATAGCCAAAATTGAGCCCTGTGGCTCGTGACCCATGTTGATATTGGAGGCTTTACAACCGTGAGTAGTTTCTGCAAATTAGATGATAAAATCAATGTCCTGTTCCCCGTAGAGTCTAATGCTTGGGGACTGTATCTTGTTGTTGATTTAGATTATGTCCTCAATACTAAATGAGGACCTGAGTCCACATGGCATTGTTCATATTTCCCTAAATAAAGTGAACTAGGAGGGTAAATTTTAAAGGAACATGCTGTGTGTCCTCAGAAGCTCAGCAGATGCATTGTTCTCTAAGTGAAGACTGAGGGTCATAAATGATTGGCCGGTAAAAGTAATCAGAACAAGCCCATTCCTATTCCTGCTGCTTTAAACCTATAGCTGATGGAACACAAAGCAGCCCACATCTATCAGCACAGAGAAGGCTTTGATGGAGGGGATGGCGGATCTCAGTAGAGGGATGGCGTTGAGTTGTTTTTACAGCAATTTGTGCAAATGGGCCTGTTTACACTATGCAGTATACCTCTGTGAACCAGGGTCACGGACCCACCACCCTATAGGACCAGGGGGGCCACAGTGTGGTTTTATTACACTTGGCACTGACAGATATGTGAGAGTAGAGCTGGAATGGCCCTCAGTAGAACGTGTACCTCTGCAAAGGCTGGACAGGCCTCCATAGAGGACGTCTACCAGAGACGTGTCTGCTAACAATAATAATGGAGTGTATGTCATAAACATAAGCGATAAATGAGAGCGAACATGTCAGACATGTTTTTAACAAATGGTTTTAATCCCACAAATCCAGGCTGTTATCTATATTCACTAAACAATAAAAAAACATTTTCACTCAGAGATCCCCTTGAAATGGAAAATCTTAAACATCACCAGCACAATACTACTCCATGAATGACTCTGATGATGTTTTATTATGGCGATAAACTACCCACCACATTTCAATAGGTCAGTCAGGGTCACTATGGGTGATTTACAGACTTTGAGTTAGCTGCTATCTGCCTACAGCTGCTTTTTGAATCTCCTGTCGGTGGGTTTCATCATAAAGAAGTTAAATCCTAAATATTTATGTCCGTCTTTCCATCTATCAATTCTTACCCTATCCACAGTTGGGTCACGGTGGAAGCCGGCTGACCACTGTACTCCAGACACCTGTTTACCCACAACTACTTTGTACCTAGCCTGAGGGAAACCAGAGGTGTTAGCCCCAAGATACATACAGTCAGTCCAGCAGGTTCTGACTCCACCTCAAGACCTCTTCCCAGTTGGACTGGGCCAGGAGTCTAGTCAGGGGAGGACTCCTAACCACAGAATCAAAGAAGCTCAAAAATCCCATGTACAGGTTGAAGAGCTGCAGCTCTGTTTTTGGCTCCACAGATATCTGAGTTGCCCATCCGTTCTCTAAGACTTAGCCCAGGATTGGAAAGCAGATTAATTGTTAAATCAAGAGCTTGGCAGTCTGACTCGGCTCCATTTTCACCAAGGTAGTCCGTTACAATGGCCATCTCAGACACCACTACCCCATCAGTGATAAACAAGAACTTTGCTTGGATCAGCAGTGTAGGTCAGACCCAGAGGGGGGCGCTCCACAGTTCCCCAGCAGAAAAGCGTGGTGCTGACTCACATACTGGCTGCTTCATGTTCAATCTGCAAACCACTCTAGTACAGGCTGAAGTTCACGGGGGGACGGGTGGACTGTTCCACTCAACACCATTACAGTTTGGGATGAGGCCCATATTTATCACAGATAGGACGAGGGCTAGTCGTTTGGTGGAGTACATCTCCCACAGAAATGTGCCTGAGAACACAGACATCACTCTCATTTTGGTTACAACCTCCCACAGTACCCACCACATATCTCATCAGGGGGTCCCGTCAAAGGCGGTTCTTACCCCTCCACACAGTTTTATGGAAATACATTCAGTAATTTTTCCTTGATAGGTCTCTCTTGGTCCACACCAGCATTTAGCAACATTTAGTGACGCATGCACAACACTCTACAAAGGTCTGTGGAGTGTTTGTGGGGAGCATTTTTTTTGCATAATTCCACAAACACGGATGAAAACAAGACCCTCTTTGCAAGGTAATAAAGAGAAAGGAGAGCAAAAGTGGACGTCTGGGAATTCCAGTGAAAGCCTTTTGATATCACATTACAAGATGCACCACACCGGGGCTGACGTGGTAATGGGGAGCAGGGATTGTTGCTAAATGCTGACAGCTTTCTGGGAGGTCCCCCCCCCTCCCCACCCCCCAAAACCACAAACAGAGAACAAGGGAGGAGAAAGAAAGGAAGGATGAAATAGAATAAGAGGAGAAAATGCTTTATGGTAAGTATTAACACCAAAGTACATGAGGACAGGAGCCTGCAGCCTGTTAGTACAGTGTAACTGGACCCCCACCTCCAACTCCCCCCCTGCCCCTTGCATCGGGCACCATTCGGGGCCTCTGTTCTGTGTGATGGTTGACAGCTGTGGACTGTCTGACAGCCAGCAGCTTGGTCGGTGGCCCCGTCACAACACAGGCAGCCTTTGACGTCCACACGCTTTAAACAGTCAGGGGCCGTTAAATTCTGTTCCACAGCTCTCAGCTTAATGAGGCTCTGAGAGAGTAAAGGAGCAATCTGGAGTTTAATGGGCTAATTGTTCACGCAGGTAACAGTGAAACCAGAATCACAGCGTATTACAGTACAGCAGTTTCCACACTATAAGGCGCACTGGATTATAAAACACACATTCAATGAATGGCATATTCCAAACCCCTTTCATATATAAGGTGCACTGGATTATAAAGCGCATTGTCAGTTTTTGAGAAAATTAAAGGCTCTTAGATGCGCTTTATAGTGTGGAAAATACTGTAATTCCTTTTCCCTGGCAGCTCCAGTGTTCACTCCATGGTGTGTGTTGTGTTTCAGTGCGATCCCGCTGGAGAGACGGATACTGACCATGCTCCAGTGGCTCCACCTTCCTGAGTGGGAGAGGTGAAAGCAGTTTGTTCCTTCCTTCTGTCTCACTTTGTCTTTGTTGATTCTGAGGAGCTGATGACGGAATCACATTGAAAGCATATCATTGTTGAATAAAATGAAAGTAATGTCACTGAAAGACAGAGAACAAAGTTATATAACTGAACTAAAATTGTTTTTAATGATAATAATTTGCCTTATTCTTAGACTATTAGTTGTGGAGTGGATTTTCAAATGAATATGAAAATAGAATAGAGGCCAGTCTGGTCGACCCAAGATGTTTGAATAAAGCTTCACAATGTCATTCCTCCACATCATAGGACTTACAGTTTTCCTCTTGATATAGTAACTTAAATAGGTCATATAGCAAAGACAGTATGTCAATAATAATTCCAAAAAAAATTTGTACTCATCTTATACCGTATTTATTTGTGCCGCTCGGGGCAATGGAACAAATATCAACATCACAAACACCACCAGCTAATAAAACTACAGGTGAACTTCCTGCTCTACCAAACACAATACAGAAGTTTAATTTTTTTTTCTTTTTTTTTTTTGTAAAAATTACTAATGAACTCAAGGGTAACTGTTGTCCCCAGCTGGACTGGACTTTTCTCTGAAGGTAACACAATCCAAAAAGGTGGAGAACCACAGATTAATGGATTGCATTTTGTTATTTTCTAACTAAGGTTTTACTTTCTTTCCACCAAATGATACCTATCATCTTCTAACTCGATTTAGTGAACAGGAAGTTGTTATCGGTGATTAACTTCATGTGATTGTCTCCCTTCAGGCCTTACGTTTACGCCATGCATTCTGAACAACCGGACACGTACGGACACAAAATGGGACCTATGAGCGCTGAGGTGAGTCCGGCCTGCGTTTGGCTTTGCATATGAAGCACACAGTAAAGGGCACAAGCCACACACACAGACGTACAAACACAGTCACACGGTTTGTGTGTGTGTTTCATCAAAACACACCTGACAGACTTTCACTCCGGTTTTGTATTTCAGCTGAACAATCCTCTCAGGGTGGTTGACCGGATCGTGGGCCAGCTGATGGACGGCCTGAAGCAGATGAAGCTCCATCGCTGTGTTAACATCATCCTGGTGGGGGATCATGGTAAACACACACACACACAGACACACTGTGGCTCTATGTATTATAGAAGAGTGTACTGGAGCTACACAGTATCAGCTCGAGATATCACAACACACACCTCCCGATCTGGCTGACCTAGCACCAGTTTCCCATCTACCCCTCTGCCTGACGGTGCTGCTGCTGCCCCGTTTGCTTTTGCTTTCTGCCCTTTCAGCCCCACCACCACCTCAGAATCAGCAGGCTCTGGTCGGGGGGTTTAAGAAGGTTGCTCATCACTCCCCATATATCCAAGTAAATACATGTGTGGGGAGTGATGGGGTTAGGGCCCAGAGGGCAAACTAGGCTCTGCTGCTGCAATAATAAACATTACAGATGGTGAAGTTGTCAGAATGAGCCTCTGTTTCAGAATAAGGATAACAAAGGTAAGCATTTAGATCATTTGTCAATGTAATCCAACAGTTTAAATGAGTATTTATTATCCAGGTGGCAGGATATCAGTGGAGAGTCAACCACGTTTCTTAGTTTACAGAACATTTTAGGAGTTTTGCAGCAGAACTGGGTTTATCTCTTTCACAAATAGCTGGAGGAAATGGAGATGTGCTTTAGAACATTGAAACAACTGAACACAAACACTTGAATACATCACACCTGTGTGTTCTCAGGTATGGAAGAGGCCCACTGTGAACGCACTGACTTCCTCAGTAACTACATGACCAACATTGATGACATCATCCTCATCCCTGGGTCTCTAGGCAGAATACGGTCGAGATATCCCAACAACCATAAATGTGAGAGAAAAGTCTATTGAGTTGAGTTTTTGCTGACTTATTTCATCTTTTCTTTCATTTTCTGTTCTACAGATGTTTATTGAACATCCTTTACAATTTTTGTCACTTAATGATGCAGAAATCACTCAATTTTAGTAATTTAGAGTTATTTTCCTGTTTGTCTCATCTTCTTCCAATGAAACAAACATTTCAATTGATGCATTTATTTTTTCTATAATGCATTTATTATTTCTATAATGCAGGGGGTTGTAGCAATCAGCATGTCTTTCTATCTGTCATATATCATCTCCTTGCACTCGTCTCACTCTGGGAGTGAAGTGTCCCTTGATAACTTCAGAATTTTAAAGAAAAAGCTATTTTATCCTATCTTATCTTATCTTATCTTATCTTATCTTATCTTATCTTAACTTATCTTATCTTATCTTATCTTATCTTATCTTATCTTATCTTATCTTATCTTATCTTATCTTATCTTATCTTATCTTATCTTTGTGCCTCTTTTCTTTGTTCAGATGACCCCAAGGCTGTTGTTGCCAATCTGACAGTAAGTGTACGGCAGACATGGACCTTAGATGACTTGTAGAATTCACCAAGAAGAGAGTCACGTCAGACCTGACGACTAATGAAGGATGCTTTGTTCCAGTGTAAGAAGGCAGACCAGCACTTCAAGCCGTACCTGAAGCAGCATCTGCCTAAGAGGCTGCACTACGCCAACAACCGGCGCATTGAAGACATTCACCTGCTGGTGGACAGGAAGTGGCACGTCGCCAGGTACGAGTCCATCACTGCATGAATGATAAATGTTTAAAAAATGAACATGAAATATTTTGAAGCTCTATTGAATGAGTAAAAGACGTTTGACTCCTACTGAGGTTATCAGAGCCTACCAGGAGAGACACTGAAGTCATCAATATTTCCTCCTCTAACAGCATCCATCATGGATTCTGATGCTCTCCCAGAGCTCTAACAGAGGGTTCCACAAATACTTGAATCTTGAATCACTGGAAAAGTTGTATTTCTGTAAAAATGATGAACCATATAAATGACTTAAACAAGGGTGACTTCTAATGTTTACTGGCTCTGCTATGAGTGGTGTCTCTTATTCACTGTAATATAAAGATTGAAAACCAGCAACAATACATACAACTAACAAATAGTGAATATAACTTCACAGTTCATTTATCAATAGGACTAATTATCCAGCCTTCGTCTGGTGCTGTAATCTACGCTAACAATCCAACTTTCTACATTGAACACACAAAATGAAGACGCCAAAATGTAAAGCAAGACATATGGAATTGTGTAGCAGATTGTGAAAGAACGATAAATATGTTTTATATTTTAGATTCTTGCTTTGATGATAGCTTTGCAAACCCTGTTTCTTCTCTCTGCTTCCTGAAGTCATCACCTGAAGTAGTTTCCACTCCACAGGTGTTCCTTGTGAAGGGTCATTTGTGGATTTTCTTGTCTTCTTATTGGGGTTGGAACCATTGGCTGTGTTGTTCAGTTAGTTACAGTTAATAGTCCTATTTGACAAATGTTAGAATCCATATTATGGCAACAACCAATCACCTAACTAAAGAGAAACAACAGTCCATCATGGCTTTAAGAACTGAAGGTCAGTCGGGTTGGAAAACTAAAAACTTTGAATGTGTCTTCAAGTTCAGTGGCAGAAAAACCATCAAGCATTATAATGAAACTGGTTCACATGAGGATCGACCCAGAAACAGAAGACCAAGGGTCACCTCAGTTCCTGAGGAGAAGTTCATCAGAGTCACCAGCCTCAGAAATGGAGAGCGAACAGCCCAGATAAATCACACATAGGTTCTCGTAGCAGACACATCTCCACACCAACTGTTCAGAGGAGACGGACTGTCTCTACATGGAGGGCCCCCACCGTGAAATCCTGTGAAGTTGGTGGAAAAGTAAAACCAGTTTCCATCTGTTGCCCCATCTCTGACTAAAAAACGCAGTGATATTTGGTGTTCAGTGCTGATGTGGTGTTTCAGCCCACCCCTCTGTGAATCCGTTTGCTGCACATCTTGCTTTACTTGAAGCGACACAGGCTGCTGTCAACGCTTCATTAACACACACTGTAGAGCTGAAATGTTTTAAGATGTGCCTGCATGAGTCCTACACATGTGACAAGAAACCCAGAGTCTTTCATAAGTGCAGCTGCTGAGGCACTGATGACATGTTGACTCTGAACTCTGACAGATGTTTAATGTACAGAACTGAAAGGTCTTACTGCAGCCAATCAGAGACAACCTGCAGCATGAGGTCATCAGGGCTGACAGCAAAAACAAACCACCTCACGAATGACTTGTGTGTGTGTGTGTGTGTGTGTGTGTGTGTGTGTGTGTGTGTGTGTGTGTGTGTGTGTGTGTGTGTGTGTGTGTGTGTGTGTGTCTGAACATGGCCATGTCACTACCAGTCTGGAGTTGTCACGCTGCTTTAGTATGTTAACTGCGGTAGAGGAGAGCTTCAATTGTTAAATGACCAAGTGGGGTCATTTAACACACAATTTTGAAAATCCAACAGACAATAGTCTTGATATATTGCTTCTACACACATCAGGTGAGCCCTCATAGGTCAGCAGAGCTCGGTTCTACTACAGCGACACATCAAGTTGTGGCTGTAACTCTTCCAAGCCTGTCAGTGATGTTACTGCTAATGGTGCTGATGTTGGGAGGATAGAGGGGACAGCAGGTGTTTAGAAGAAATGAACATGAAAATGTTCAGTTGAACCACTATCAGAAATCACATTTAACAAATGCATTGACCTTATTTTGAATTTAGAATTTGATCCATCTGATTATTATTGTCTGTTTCATCATCACAGGAAGGTTCCTGAAGGGAAGAGACACTGTGGCTTCTCTGGTGACCATGGATATGACAATAAGATCAACAGCATGCAGGTGCTCTTTAAAATCTACTGCGGCATTAAGACATCATCAATTTCCAGCTCAGGTCAGATGACACTTGTTTTTTATGACTAATAATTTTATGTGTCAACTTTCATTTCCAGACTATTTTCTTAGGGTACGGACCTGCATTTAAATTCAAGACCAAAGCCCCAGCTTTTGAAAACATTGAACTTTACAATGTCATGTGTGGTAAGAAAGATATTTTTATTCAGAGTATAATTAATAACCCCCAGCTCTCTATTTCCCTGAAACCAAAACGTCAGGCGATGTACCGTATCCGTCCATCTGTTTTAATTTCTCATCTGGAATACATCCAACTACACACTCTAGCTTCAACAAATGTTACACATACATTCAGTGAAGTAAACAGTTGTGCCTTTTTGTATTTTTCTACAATTTTCATTTACCTTCATGGAGTTTTCCATAAAGGGATGACTTTAAGGTGACTCTGAAAGGATGTAAAGAGTGTATTGTCTTTAGATGACTCTTGTTCTTTCAGGGGAAAACTAAAGCTGATTTTCCTCCCTCTCAGATCTTCTGGGTCTGAAACCAGCTCCCAATAATGGAACCCATGGTAGTCTGAACCACCTGCTCAGATCCCCTCCCTACAGACCCTCTCTACCAGAGGAGCTGTCCAGGCCAGCCGTCTCTGGTCTTCTTCCTGCAGGAACAGACAACTTGGGCTGCAGCTGTGAAGACAAGGTCAGCCATGCTGCCTGAGTGGCAGACCTGCGTCCAGCGTCCTTTAGACTAAACAGACAGATTAGTCTTTAGGAGATTGGCTAATCTGTCAACTCACTTGGACTAGCAATCAAAGAGTGAAAACAACAACATCGTGGTCGTCATCAACTGCCTTAATTGACTTAATCCAATGTAGTTGGCTGAAGGCAGGTAAATTTACTGAAGTATACTGTTATTAGAATTAGAGAAGAAAATATAATTAAACTATGATAATCTGAAACAACATTTCTGCAGTGTTTGATGGTACAAGTAGACTAGAAACGATTTCTGATGCAAGTAGAGTTGCTAGCGGGTACACTAGTGTTATCTATGAAGTGCTCAGGCCGGCCAGACCATTAAAAAAGCAGGTAAACATTTAATTTTTTCCCTTGAATGGTTTCTTCTAACTTGTCAGGTTAATAATTACAATGTTGAGTTTTGCTGCTTGTTTGTATCATGTTATTAGAAGCAGGCGCCAAATTGTTTTAGATAACTGACATTTAATTATCCTCCTCCTCATCTGAGGATCAAGTTCTGCATATTTGTCCTTGAGTCACTTTTTATGGAAGGTGTGGTTGGAGGACAGCAAAATGTCTTGTAGGTGGGAGTCACTTGGTCGTGATCTCAAGCAGTTCAGGTTCAGAACAGACAAAGTGTCCTCACACAAATCTGTGGAGCCAAACAAGTCAACATGTTCTTAGTAAATGTGTGCCTCTCTGGAAACAGTGTCCACACTGAGAAGAGTAAAAACGCATCTTTTTCGATAGTGGCAAAATCTTGTTGAACCCACCAGCGAGGGGTACAATGACGGCTGTAAACTGATTGGTTTGTACACCCGTATCGTCACCATGATGTCACGCAGAGCTGGAAATATGTGGGTCAGGGCTCTGTGAGCGACCAGTGTCTCTGGAAACACTGAAGTGGCGTGAAGTGTGTAGCTAGTTAGATCACTTACATCTTTTCCTTGAAGGCTGACATAGAGCTCCTAGATGTTTTGTTCTGTCACCCAAATACCTAAGTCTTTCATCCATTCAGCGTTTGACAGTTCTTTCATCGTTGTCCCTTTTTAGACAAAAACTGTCAAATTTCTCCATTTAAAGAACAAAATCCCAGCAGTGTGGTTCTCCTGTGTAACCTCCTCACATTGTTGGGATAGATTACACCGTCAGATTCAGCCTGTACTTGATTTCCTTCCATTTTTCAACATGGCTGCTCTTGGATAGCGTGTTGTATGTATTAGCCTCTACAAGTTTTAACAGTATCAGGTCAGAGCAAACTTCATTCAGACAGCAAAGAGTGGGCTGCGAACCCCTGTGGAGCTCTCTGGAGAGCAAGAGTACCAGCATCTTACCTCCCAGCAAGAGTACCAGCATCTTACAACACAGGCTGTGATTGGTTTGTCATTCAGTCTTCTTCTTCTTTTAAGGTTTATGGCAGTTGACAGACATCCGTTACACAACACTGCCTCCATAAGCTGAGAAAAGGAGCTGCATGCTCAATTTCTGTGCCGTATGGTGGGCCAAGTGTAACACATTTTTAGGCAAAACATGCGGACCATGTAACATCTGATCTTGGGCCTTCACTCTTCACTCTTGGGCCTCAGACTGGATTTTGGACACACCTGACAAAGGGAGATAATAAAACACATTGTATTTCGGTACTAATCCAGAATTTAGCTAAATTGTGAATTATTACGCAGACATGATTGATTCAAAGACACTTTGTGGAGGGGTGGGACATGGGCCTGGAAGCCCGGACAGACATGTGATACCCCCACTATGGTGGAGGTATCACCCTGTTTACAGCCAGGTCTATGCAGGGTTTGTTTCTTTTCATCTAGACTACAGTATTGTCTGCACTATAAGGCACACCTAAAAGCCTTTAATTTTCTCAAACATCAACAGTGCGTCTTATAATGCGGAAAATACTGTAAATGTAGCTGGTTTATCGAATTCAAGTTGTAAAAAAACAAACAAAATAATCATGTGCATGGGCCAATCATGTAAATGTGATCATGTGTGCATGACTGTCAATGATACTGTTTGGTTTGTAATAAATGCTGGATCTAATTACTAGATCTAGTCAGCTGCTTCTCTGCTTCCTGCTGCAGGGCTGGAGTCAACTCACCTCCAGTTCAGTTCAGATCAGACACAATCTGTCACAAAGGCATTTTCTCTCATCAGCCTCCTCACTCAAAACAATCTTGGTGCGTTTTCACCACTATCTTTCTACATTGCTTGTGTTGGACGTGAGTTTGACCCGGCCCTTCTCTGCATTATTTCTTCTGTTTGTGATTCCCATGTAGATCTCTGGCAAGAGATTGTTTCAATCTCCAATCTTTTTGCAGTTTCGTGTAAAAAGTAGGGGCCAGAGAGGTTTGAAAGTGACCCTTGTACGAGGCTATAACCTGGAGTCACTGTGGCTCTGTCTCTTACAGAACAAAGTGGAGGAGCTAAACCAGCGACTAAGGCAAGCCATTGATGGTCAGTGATTAACGAGGCCACTCAGTCTGTCTCTCTATACAAAATGAATTATAATGTTTAACATGAAAGTTGAAATGGTGAACCATGACCATGAGCGACCCCGTTGATGCTGTTGGTTCTGTTCAGTGTAAACTGAGGTGAACCCTGTCCTGATCCACGCCTGTGGTTCCTCTGCTGTGTGTCCTCCTCTCTCAGACAGCAGAAACCTCCCACATGGTCGACCTGCTGTTCTCTTCCGTACCAAATACTCCATCCTCCACCACAGTGACTACATCAGCGGCTACAGCGAGGCTCTGTCTATGCCTCTCTGGACGTCATTCACCGTCAGCAGACAGGTACACCTTCATCCTGTGCTCTCTTCCCTGGTTGAACTTCATCACACAGATTGTCTGTTCATCCGTAACCCTATAAAACCAACCGTATCATACTTGATAGACTCAGCCTTTAAGGATTTGATACTAAAATGCCATAAATTTGATATGTTCCCCTGAAAAACCTGATATGTACAATCCGACACACGCACCTGCATTTTCTATGTGAAAAAGATAATCTGGATTGAAACTTAACTTTACAAATTAAAGCTCATACATACAAATTTTTGTCATTTTTTTTAGATGTTTATTTTCAAAAAAATTAGATTTTTCTGGCAATTATTTCAAGGTTTGGGCTGTAATGGGTTACAGCCCACACCTTTCACCCTCCTGCTGATGGGGAGTCACGTGAAGTTGGACACTTTATGAAACAATTCTGGAGCACATGGGTTTAGGGAATTCAGTGTTAAAAGCAGCTAAAAATAAACGTACAATACAGCTCATACAGTGAAGTCCAGCTCTCCAGACGTTCAAAGATCCACAAGTGATCTGAATATTCATAAATCTTCTCAGCTAAAAGCATTTACATGCACCCTGGAAGGTGTTTGGAATGTCTGTGCCTTCCTTTTCAAGCTCATCTGTGCTTAGAGAGGAAACTGATATAGATGCTGCATCAAGCCTTGTTGTCAGATCCTACACTAACTTTTCTCATCTTAAGCATTTTTGTGATACACTGATGTTTTCTGTTATTTGTCAAATGCTATTTAAACATGTTATTTAGTCATTCAGTAGAATGAGACCATAATGTCTAGTTCAAAAGCTCCAAAAATATTTTGTTTACTGCATAACTTCACTAGAATTTGCATCAGGATGGCGGTGAACAGATGAGGACTAGTTTATTTCTGAGTATTTCTGAGTTTCCTTTCAGTCTGTTGCACAAGTATGGAGCCTAAACCATTAGGAAAAAAATAAGAACAAAGTGTGTTCTTGTTCACAACCTCATTATTTGCTAGCAGTTAATTTAGTATTGATTCCAGAGATAGTCTGACCGTGGCAAAGTTCTGGGTGAAAGCATTGTTCTGTGTGTATTACATAGAAAACTATTAAATGTTGACCGTTATTACCCGTCTGTGAATTTAACACAAAAATTTGTTCTGCTGGTCCTTGAATTCCAGAATTGTTTCTGCAGTGGTTACACGCCACATAAGTTATGAGTTATCACAAACTTGTTCTAGCAGTGTGCTTGAAGCGCCCCCTGCTGGCGGTGAACATTATGCTCTTCCCAGGACCTACTGTAAGTCCTCCGTGTGTCCTCCAGGTAGAAGTGTCTCCTCTGCCTGAAGTTCTGTCCAACTGTGTGAGGCCTGACAGCAGGGTCCCTCCAGTCCACAGCCAGTCCTGCACCAGATACCGGGCAGACAAACAGATCGCCTACGCCTTCCTCTACCCTCCACGTACGTCCCCTCCGCCCTGCTGTCAGTTCTGTCAGCCGTTCTTCTGAAGACTTTGTCCTGTGTTGTTGTTGGTTTTTACCATATTTATAAAGACAATATTTCTCATTTCTAACGGTCCAGATGGATTAATAGGACTTTAATAGAGTTGAAGGTGTAGATATTGTAATAACGTGACCAATGAAATGCATTCTGACTCATGTAGGTTTAAATACTGAAGTGCAGCAAAAAATTTGATTCAGTTATGTGGATGACACTCAATTTCATTTTAAGTTAAATATTTGGGATAGTCTTCTGGTAGTCAGATGAATACCATCAGATATTGTACACTGAATAATTAATAATGCATCATGTATAATGACATAAGCATGAACATGTTGGAGAAGCGTCCAGTCAACACATTCTTTCATTGGTTAACTTTTTCTTTTTCCTTGACAGAATTGTCCTCAACCGTTGACAAAAAAACCGATGCCGTCCTCATCACCAACACTGTTCCCATGTATCCTGCGTTCAAGAGTAAGTCCTGCAGGAACAGCCTCGACTGCAGCTGAGACCCGGACCGACTGTCCCACTGTGACGTTCTTGTCCTTCTGTCTCAGGGATCTGGACGTACTTCCAGAGAACCCTGGTGAAAAAATACGCAACGGAACGAAACGGGATGAATCTGCTTGTAGGACCCATATTTGACTACGACTATGACGGCGTCAGAGACTCATCTGACAAGATTAAAGAGTGAGAACATTTAATCTATTAACTAATCATAATGGTATAAAAATGTTTGTGTTTTTATTACATCCGGTGATGTAATAAAGCGATGATGTTTGTGTGTTCGTCCGTCCGTCCACCAAATATCTTCAAAAACCGTTGCAGATAGAAAGATGAAAGAAAAAGCACATTACTTGGACAGCAAAGGGGATGAAAATGAAATGATGACTTTGACCTAGACCTTGTACTTTTATACCTTTCTAGGTACACATTTCTGAAACCTGATGAGATATAATCACAAAACAAAAAACATTTTCAGGAAGCCAGAGGCATAAAAATGTGACGATGACCTTCACCTTTGGAAAACTGGATCAATGTCATGCTCAATAGTACAATATAGAATTCATTCATTATGAAAGTAGGTCAGGGTAAAATTTTGATTTCAGGCGTGTTGCGGGATGTTGCGGTCTCTGACTGCCTTTTTTGTTATTATGATCTGACAAAAAGGCAAAAATTGATTTTAGTTACTGTTACTGTTTTTATGTTACGTGTAAACCACTTACCAGACAACTACTGATTTACAGTTAATATCCCATCCAATCCCATCCTATTCATTGCTGTTATGTAGGTAATCAAACCGATCAGTGTCACTTAACTGTGACTTCACAAGCCTGTGGTATTTAACTAGTGAAGCCTGTTCACACGCCTTGTCCCACAAGATATTTAACTGGAGAGGAATAGGAAGACTCCTCTACTTCACTGTTTATATGAAAGGTATAGTAACATACATTGATGAAGCCATGAAGACTATCAATGTGATTGATTGTGAAATAATAGATGACACTCGTCCAATGAGGATTAATCCTGAAAGAGTACATCCCGTTCCTGTATCTTGTGATCAAATATTGATTCATGTATTAAAATTAAGTCACAGCCTTATAGAAGAGAAAACATGGATCCTGCTGCGGTGGAAACAGTTATACGTGAAAGCGGTTCGACTGAAATCTTCTGTCTGACCTCCAGGTACGTCAGCGGGGCGATGCCCATCCCTACACACTTCTTTGTGGTCCTGACCAGCTGTCTGGACTTCACACAGGCTGCAGATTCGTGCAGCGGCCCCCTCAGCAGCGCCGCCTTCATCCTCCCACACAGACCCAACAACGACGAGACCTGCAGAGTAAGACGTAGTTAAACGGATGAGAAGACACACACACACACACACACACACACGGGTGGCACCGCGGGGCAGTGGGTAGCGCTGTCACTGCACAGTAAGGCGGTTCCGTGTTCGAGTTCCACTCTGTGCGGGGTTTGCATGTTCCCCCCGTATCTAAAAAAAATATATACATATACTTTTTACTTTATACTTTTATCTATACTGTATAGATAGATAGATAGACAGACAGACAGACAGACAGACACTTTATTAATCCCAGAGGAAATTGCACATATCTGCTGCTCAGGCATTACATAATGAATAAATACTGAATTAAAAAAAGAAACACTGACACCAAAGGACATAACACAAGACATACATTACACTAGCAGACACATGTAGCATTAACAGGACATATACTAAATTGTCACTAAAATAAAAACAGTATAAAATTAAAATAAAATAAATAAAAATAAAAAGTGCAAGTGAGAATTAGCAGGAGGCCCACATGGTGGGTAAGGTACACCCTTCTTACAATGTAAGGCATCACTATCTAATATCACAACATCTAATATCTATCTAATATCACAAAATCTATCTAATATCACAGCTATCACAACTGTGTAGTATCACAACATCTAATATCTAATATCTAATAAAGGAACAATAGTTCCTTGCCTATTGTGCATGCTCTCACATCACACATCACAAAGGCAGTTCTCGTTTTTCACACAAAATGTGTTTGCAAGAGGAAACAAAACGCAAATGATTATAAACAAGAAGTCATGCAGAAGCTTGCAAAAAAAAAAAGAGCCTCGGGCGCTTGAAGCTTTAAATATCTTAATCAGCAAGCCCATAAAGCTACCCAATTTTAATTGCCCCACCATAAATATTAATTACAGCCATTGCAGCCAGCATGACCATATGTTATATATATATACAGTATATATATATATATATATATATATAAAGAAGAAATCGCAGAGGTCAAAGTTCATCATTAGATTTACTCATTTCATGTATTCCTGTATATAATTATTGTTCATTTCTAGGAGAGAAGACTCGCATTAAGACACCATTCATCCAAAACCTACAATTAAAAAAATAAAGTTCAGATTCATAAACAGTAAATAATTTACACATCTTCATAAATATCAGCAAAATATGCTTAATTTTCATTCATTCTTTCAGTGACAGTTTTTAGTTTGTATCTGGATCCATATGCAGATGTTCCTCAGACCCAGATTTACTGTTTCTTGGCCTGAGGCTCATTTTACCCACAGAATTCAGCTGTGTTAAGTTTTTTTTTTTTTTTTATGTGAACTGTGTTCCTTTATAATCTGGAGCTGCTCCGTTTGCCGGCGGTGATGTTTGCGTTCTCCTCACTTCCTCCCTGCAGAGTTCAGAGGAGGAATCTCGCTGGGTGGAGGACCTGATGAAGATGCACACGGCTCGAGTCCGAGACGTGGAGATCCTGACGGGACTGGACCTGTACCGCAAAACCAGCCGAACCTACGCTGAAATCCTCTCCCTCAAAACCTACATGCACACCTATGAGAGTGAGATCTGATTGGCTGAGGGCTCTGTGACGTGACGGAGCAGATCTTTTTAACCGTGGTGGATGATTGTGGTAGGAGGAGATGCCGTCATCTCCACGACACTGACCGACACCGGCTGTAGCTCGAGCTGAAAGCTGTGGCTGCTCTGCATCCATTGGTGGTCCTTTCACCGGGCTCAGTTTGATCTCACTCGATTGGTCCATCCTTTGAGATATGGCCACACCCACTATAAAAGCGTCTGTGTGTCCTGTGCTTCAGAGTCAGTCCTCATCTCCTCAAAAACACTTGGGTGAGAGTCAGTTTGTTTTACGTGTGCTGTGTAGAGGCCCAAAGGTGTGCATTTCACTAGTGTTTGTTCTTCCAATTTACTGATGTTGACATTTTAAATCCACATCCACACGTGTGAAACAACTTGCGAGAGTGATTGTGAGCTCTTGTTGGTGCTACAGTGGAGATTTCTTCTTAGATTATCTTTAAAAATCTGCTACTTTATATGTCAATCTCTGTTTTGTGGACTATGCAAATTAATCTGACTTCATGAAGGTGAGTGTTAAGACAAAATTTTCATTTTTAGATGAACTGCTCCTTTAACACCACTGTGGTAGCGCTAGCATCATTCATTTAATAATAATGTTAATCTGTGTTTGTCATCAAAGGAGCAGTGAAATGACACCACCTGAAAAAACATGAAGAACATAAAGTACATATTCAAATAATGGACAAATCGTTGTGTGTTATAATATATATAAATAAGAAAGGCCACTAAACATCATCTTGTGAGATTTCTCCCTCATCACTTCTTTATGTTATAGTAAGAGAGTATAGCATTGGTCGTGCCCCCATTCTCTGCACATTGTGTGCTGATGTATCCCTGTGAGGTTCAGCAAACTCATGGAAAATGGATTATTAGTCCCAAAACTGAAGTAACTATAATCCCATGCAGAGGACAGGTTTTCTCTTTTTAATGTTTTGTTTGATTTGTGAGAATCCATCACTGCAACACAATCAGGAGCTGCAACACAGCTACAGGATGACGTATGATTATTGATCTAATCGGCAAGTTCAAAAATAAATGAAAGCTTTTCATCTTCAAACCAAAATACAGACACACAGTGAATCAGGATAGAAGATATATCGTGAATTAAATGGACAAATGGATAAACTCATAAGACAAAAACACCAGCATTGTCCCAGGGATGCCTAAAGTTTTTAACTGTTGTCCTCCATGATGGTGAGACTCATCATCACAGCATGTCTGTGTTTCTGTGTCGATGGTGGAATGATACTACATTTTCTTTAGTGTGCTGTGTACATAAGATTCATTTATATTTGTTTTGACTGTGTGTTGTGATTGTGACTTTATGTTTTGTGCACAGTTATAATCATGTTATGATGATGATGTTTTTCTAAGATATTTACTGCCTGTGTGACTGACCTATTTATGCTTTACGTACATTTCATCACAATAAATACGTGTTTCTATGAATGTGTGGGACACGATTAGTGGTCAGCAATGACGCAGCAGAGCTCTCATCAGCACTTAGCAGTTATTCTGCAGTGGAACGTCAACAATATACAGTTGTTAATGCGCCATGAGGACTCTAGAAAGTTTTTCATAGTATTTTGGGGGATTTTATTCTTTTTCCACTGACAGCAGAAATGAAATTAGATGACATAAAGAAGTGAAAACCATGGGACACATACCAGGACAGACAAGAAAGGGTCACCAGGATCAACAGGAAACAAGATTAGGTATTAATGCAGGACACACCTGTTAATATATTAAACTTAAAACGTTACACAGCACTGAAAGACATGCAAGAAATGCAAGAAACCTTTTAACCATTAATAATAATAATATTTATTTTACGCAAATGAAATTTAGAAAAATACTTTATAGAAGTGGACCTTGATATGCAAATGCTTTCAATTGCCCTAATAATTCCTAAAATTTTTGTGAGATAAATTCGGAGTGTGATTAAGTGTTGTTGAATTTTTGTTTTGCAAAAAAGAATTTCATTTGAATCTACATGAACACTTTCAAATGTTTCTATAGCCCATCTAACAGCCTGGAGGTTCGTCTGACAAACGACGGTGGAGGTGGAAAACCTACGGCGATTAGATTCCATTTGTCCCACCGGACCTGAACGCAGCGCGGGCAGGCTGCCAGCTGAGAGCAGAAATGACGCGTCTGCTGCATAGTTTCACTTCCCATTAACTTTAGTAGATCGGTGCATCCGGAAACTAACGCGTTGGGTTGTTCAGGCATCAAAGTTTAGTTGGCAGTTTGAAAGTTTTAGTCCTAAAGGGTTGTGTTTACGGCGCTCTGACAGAATGGTAAGGCTTTGATGACGTCACACTGCTCTTACTGTTAGAAACCTGTAGCTGAACTTCACCTGATAGTCAGGAGGTTATGAGCTCTGACTGTTTGGTGTCATTTAGTAAATAGGAAGCAAACAGCTGCAATGGAAAGAGCCTCAAACCTCAGTTATTAGCTGATGATCTCTTTATGGTTACTGTAGTTTTATAAAGTCATGTCTTTGTGTCTTTACTGTTTGTTGCATACAGTTGGAGGAAAAAATGATTCATCCCCCAGCGTATGTTGGATTTAATGACAAACCTGTACAATTGTCTGTTTGTAGAAATGAAATCACACAGGAAGAATTTAAACAGCTTGATTCAACGTATACTGCAAAAATATATTCCAAAATACCTCTTTTATCGAGTAGTATTGTCATGATCCAAACCTTAATGACCGGCGTCTCCAGTTTGTTGCTCACACGATGTAGAGGACACGATCCAGACACCAGGTCCTGGTTCCTGGGGGATCTTAGCCCATTCCTCGTGGACAGAAGCCTCTGATTCTGGGATATTACTGGTTTAGCTGTTGCAGCCACATTGTTCAGATCCCACTATGTTTTTTCTGAGAGTCAATCGGTCAACTATGGTGGCCTCTAGAATGATCCAGCACTTCTTCTGGACACAAGCTTTGGTAAAGTTCTGCTTGTGATCACTGTCCTTTAGGAGCATCTGGTGAAGCCCCAAGCTTCATCTTCCTCATAGATGGAGATGTATTTCTTCAGTCGTTCCTGATCCTTGATGGAATCTATCTGACCCTCTACGGTTTTCCAGTGAAGAAAGAAATCAGCTCCAGAGCATCACTGATCCACCGCCAGGGAGTTTAGCATCATCATGGAGCATCATCCATCTTCTTCTTCTCACAGACACGCTGCTCACCCTTAGACCCAAAAAGTCCATTGGTTACACAGCTCCACAGAACAGCATTGTCTTAGTGAGATGGTTCTGAGCTGTTGGATCTGATTCTTCTGCTACGTTTGGGTCTGCAGTGGTGAACGTTAAGTCTGGACATGAAGCAAATCTAGAAGATCTGCAGCTGAAGTAACTGTGAAGGTTGATCAGTGATTTAAACATCATCTGAAGATAATCATTCCCAGATCTGTACTGAACTTTATTTATGGATACATTGTCAATAAGATTTGATTAATATGAATCTACTCTAAACAATTAAATTTTATTTTAATAGAGTAGAGGAAAAACGTTGTGTCTAATCTTCAGCAGCTTCTCCCGTGTTGTGGGTCACGGGGGTTACTACTGGCTAATATTATGTTGTTATATGATTTTATTATTTATTGTACAGTAACATGATATTATGTGCCTGTAACGGTTTATGAGTGATTTTACGATTCCAATATTTGTGGCGGACAGACGTAAAATGGAGTTCTGTAAATTGAGGTCAATCAATCAATCAATCAATCAATCAATCAATCAATCAATCAATCAATCAATCAAGTTTTATTTATTTAGCACTTAATCATGGTAACAGACATTTCAAAATGCTTTTACAGATAGAGAAACCCAACTGAACCCTCCAGAGCAAGCATAAGCAACAGTGACGGGGAAAAACGGGAAGAAACTCAACGAGGGACCGGAGGACCCAGACTCTTTTGGGCGGCCATCCGCCTTGAACGGTTGGGTGGAAAAGAAATAAAATTAAGGACAGAGTAAGAAAAAAAAAGAGACAGAGTGAGAGAGAGTGTCAGATAGGCCAGATAGAGTCAGTATCTTTATGGTTATAGTTAAGACGATTTGATGCAGGCGTGAAATGGGGACGAGAAGGTCAGGCTGTGTTCACTGACTCTGGGGTTGTTGCCTTCTATACATGTTCCCCATCATGTAGTTGGTTAATTCAAGGCACAATTACAGCTGCATGGATGACTGTATGATGGCACAGAGTGACTATTTGGGGCAGGCTGAGAAAAGTTACTTGGAGTAATCTAGTCTGGAAGTGATAAAAGCATGGATTAATTTCTCTGCATCTTTCTGTTTTAAAATATGCCTGATTTTAGCAATGTTTCGGAGATGGAAAAAGTCCTTTCTAGAAACCTGCTTCATGTGTGAGTTAACGACAGGTCCTGATCAAAGATGACAACTAGATTCCTCACAGTGGTTTTTGCCTCAAAAGTGATGCCATCCAAGGCAATTACGTCACTGGGCACTACACCCCTAACGGTTTTTGGGCCGAGCACAATGACCTCAGTTTTATCAGAATTTAGATGCAGAAAGTTATTGGCCATCAAATCTTTAATCTCTTTGATACACGCCTGTAATTTGTCCAACTGGCTGACTTCATCAGGTTTAATTGAGAGATACTTATCATCGGCATAACAACGGAAGTGTAAGATTAAACTTGATTTTAATTTTTTTGTGTATTTTTTTGGAAAACCAATATATAATTTAGAATGACTACATGAAAGAATGTAAGCCAAAGAAAGTTTGTGTTGAAAGTGGAAAAAAATGTAAAATCCTTTGTATTGAGCTGTCATTGTGTGATTTAGTTGTTGTAAACAGCTGATAAATATCAATAATCTTAATATACATTAGAGTTTGAATCATTTTACTTACATATTGATTACTATTAGACAAATGTTTCAACATCTGGATTCATCAAAACACAATCACATCTTTGTGGAATTATTCCTTGGTTGTTATTTCAAGCAGAATGAAATGTTGCAGCTTAGTTTACCTGATTTTTTTTTTTTTTGTGAAGCTCTAAAATGCTTGTCTTTCATGCAGTGAATATGGGTCCAATAGAAGAAGCCAGGTGGCTCAATATCCTCACCTGCCACAGAGAGCTGTTGGTGTCCAGGTAAAAATTTGCTTTATTTAATTATTTATTTTCAAACCATCACAGGACAACATTAACCTGAATAACACAAAAAAGAAAAACAAACAAAAGATTAGGAAATTTAGTACTAGTAATAAGTTAAACAGAATTTGATTGAAATGATGAAATGCGACATTCAGCAACTCCAAATACCACAATATATGGGTTCTCCTAATCTCCTGTCGTTCCTCGCGGTTAATGCGTTCCAGAAACTACACGCGATTAACGAATTTCACGGTAGAGCGACAAGCAAAGGGTAATTTAAATGTTTATGAACCCTCTCCATACTGATATTAAACCACCTTCTATCTGTATTACCTTTTCCCACACTCTGATAGACTGTTTAAAACACTTTTGTGTCTCACAGAAGTCCGAGACTCACTGAACTAGCGCACTTCCGGATGCCGTCAGCCAATAGAATGCGCGTACGGTATCACGTGACTGCTTACCGAAAATCCGAGATGAGGTGAAATCGCGAGCGTTGATGCATGAATGTGCGAGGGCCCACTGTTGTTTGGAAAAGAGGTGTTTAAAGACAGTTCTATATGGAGCAGCGTCAGACCAGAAAGGGATACAGAACTCTTTTGTGGCCAAGCTTCATACTTGTTTCAGAAAAAGTGGGATTGAGAAACGTCTTAATTTAACTAGATTTATGAAAGAAATGAAAGAAATCAATTAAGAGATGATGTAACCATAAATATCAAACTGTGATGGGTTAAAAACAGGTCAGTATAACTGCACCAAAGCTAATCAGCTGCGAGAACATGACACCATTGGAGCCCAGCTGTCACACTGTTTTGGACCACAGGCTTGATGTGGTAGTCAAGGGCAACAAGATTGTGGTTTAAATACAGGCTTGGACATAGTGATGGAGCAGAAGGGTTATCGTCTTTTACAGTG